>CM046046.1:67829119-67974119 GCA_025215565.1 Flaveria ramosissima
TCACAACTTTAGGAACTCAAGACATCCACACGAGTTGGAGCATCGGAGTAAGAAGCTACTATCAGCTAACATCACCCTCTCCCGCTGTCAAAATCAAGGTTCTAATCTCTAAACCATAACTAGTTAAGATTACAAAGGCTCTACATGTGTTTAAACAAACACATATGATTAACCCTTTTAATTTAACATTCAAGATCTTCATGAATTTTATAAACATATCAAACTTATTTTAAGATAGTAAGGAAGTTTTAAGAATCTGAAATAAATAAAGTGAATCTTGATAATCAAAATTTATAAAGAAAATTATCAACAAAAGTGTTAAAAACCTAGGTACAACTTGTTAAATTTAGTTTATTGTGATATTGACTATGATTGTGGGAACAAACATTGAAAATATGTATAGTATATTAAGAAATATAGATTTGTAAATTTTGATGTCATTTCTATAAGTAAAATAATTTATATAAATTATCTAAGTATTTAAAAGAAAAATTCATACTGGAAGAACTGACCGTGGCAAATGTGTGGAAAAATTATATATTGATTATTACAATTTATAGGACTTACATAAAAAGTTTCATGATTAAACTCAAAGACTTGTCTAAGTTATGAATTTTTAAATGTTCTGCTAACTGAAAATCGGGAAAAGACACTTAAACTATGAAATAAATTATGAAAAATTTACAAAAAAAATGAAAATTAGAATAGAACAGTCTGTATAAAAATAAAAAGTTTTGGACATATTCTGATATTTTTACTAAATATTAGTAAAATGATAAAAATCGTAAAAATTGACTGCTATGATTTGGGACATAAGAAAATTTGAGAAACTATAAATATTTTGACAAGTATTCTGGCCAAGTTTGGATATTTTTAAAGGCCCTAAGGTATTTCTAATAAATTATTCAAATAATACAAAAATTAAAGAAAATAAGCTGAAAATAATAGTGAAATGAAATTTTACTATATTATGTATAATATTAAGACTCACATACTGTAAAAATTTCGTGATGTATGCCTTAATATGATTTTTGAAATAAATTTTATAAATTGAGGTGCTAAAAATGTTAAAGAAAAGACATTTTTCTAAACTATAAATATTTTTGTTTATAGGTTATCATTGGGAGTAAGAGGTGAGATTCATAGCCCCATAGTTATTTTTATAAACTTTTGGGGGAAAACACATGCAGTTTTTATGAATTGATGCATTATTGAGATTTCGAGATATACTATCATTTATGATACAACCATTAATTCGGATGTGGAACCGTTAGATAATATTGGTAGCGCTACTTAGGAAAATATTTCCTGCACCAACAGGATGAGTGTTGTGATGCTATATTATCTGATTTATGAATTATGTTATGACAGCTATGAATGATCTGATTATTAAGTAAGGTTTGGTTGTATCTGATGCATCAATAATTTGTTTATGATAAATCTGTGAACTCACCAACTTTATGTTGACTATTTTAAGTATGTTTTTTCAGGAGTTCATCATGACTAACAGCTTAATGTTCTCTTTTGATGTGTACAATGGCTGGGGAGAGATAATTGGGAGAGTTTGTGTGAATCTGACAGTTAACCTCTATGACCTCAGTGTATCGGTGGATGCTCATTTCCATCGTCTCTAAAGATGTAGCTGTTAGATCTTTATGATGTAATAGGATTATATTATTTTAAATTTTGACTATCATGATTTAATGTAATCCTAAACTTTAATATTATCCTATGAATTATGTTGTGTTTATGCTGCTGTGCTATCTGTTAAAAATTTATGAATCAATGAGTTCTGAACAAACAGGTCACACCCTAAGCATTTCACGCTTCCGCCGGGATGTGACAGAATGGTATCAGAGCCATTGGTTATAGAGAATTAGGTATCATAAAATGCCTAGACTATAACCATAAGCTCGTAATATGATATGCATGTTATGTGTATACGTGAATATTTTTGTGCGTTCATGAATATTCTAACATTACCTCTTAGTAAATTTAAAGGTAAAAGATTTATTTATAATACGTGGAAATAAGTGACTAACTATTTTGCCCAAAATTATTAAAAAACTTTTTGCAGCTATGAGCACTGATAATTATCACAGTGAGACTGACCCATCTGAATATTCGGACCATAGCAATTATAGAGAAATCATATCTGAACCCGAACCTTAGCAAGACATGGAACCTTCCCGAACTGAAATTGAAAATAACCAAAAGCCAAAGTTTTATGTCCGACGTGCACCAGTAACAGTAGGAGGATATACCATTAAAACTCCCAGGAAAAAGGTACGACCCGGAAACAAGTTCAAGGCTAAGCAAGATGAGGATGAAGAAATACAAATTGTTGACTCTCCTAAGAAGGAGGAAAGAAAGAGCAAAAGACAAAAGATGAATGAGGATCAAGTCACAACAGCTCAACAGACTCTTAAATAGCTTAAGAAAATCCAACAAGGAATCAGGAGTATTCAGAAGGATGTTAAAGAATTGAAGGCACCCAAGAAAAACATCTTTTCAAGGATATGGAAATGGGTTCATGGAAATTAGAATTATCTTCAATCTCTAACATGCAAGAATCCTTAATAAGAACTTAAATGAAATATATCTTTTGTGTTTGGAATTATTATTTGTTATGTGTTAGCTAAAATACTATTAGGAATTTAAAATTCTTTTAACATTGACTACAATTAACTATAGAAATCATGCCGCCAAGAAGGAACACACAGCCTGTAAGAAGAACGGAGCGAGTAGGACGACCTAGAACCAGACTTGGAGAAGAAACTCCTGTACACACAACCACCAATGAGGATGATAGAATCTCACAATTAGTATCCCAGCAAATAGAGGCTGCTATACCCATATTAGTAACCCAGCTTCAACAAAACCTAAACCTTGGAACAGCGACACCAGGCAACGAAATACCCGTAGACGACACCATGAGAGGACAACTGGAAGAAGGAACTATAACTGAAAAAGGATGCTCTTATAAGACTTTTATGTCATGTAGACCTAGGAATTTGATGGAAGAGGCGGAGCTGTACAAGCCCTACGGTGGTTGGATGAGATGGAATCAACCTTAGAAATCAGTAAATGTGCCAACAACAACAAAACCTTGTTTGCTTCGCATTCACTAAAGGGGGAGCCACAATCCTGGTGGAAAATGGAAATGCACACTAAAGGTAGGCATGTTATGAATGGATTAAGTTGGGATGAATTCAGGGGTTTAGTAATAGAAAAATATTGTCCCTACAATGAAATAGAAAAATTAAAGACTGAATTCTTAGCACTAGAAATGAAAGGGGCAACACATCGAGAGTACACCGACAGATATAATGAACTCTCAAGGCTAGTACCACACCTGGTGACCCCGGAAGCAAAAAGGATAGGGAGATATATTTGGGGATTAGTACCACAAATAAGAGGGCTAGTGAAATCTGCTATGCCTAAAACTTTCCAAGATGTCGTAAGCCTATCAGGAAGCTTGACTGATGAAATGATAAGAAACGGATCTTTAAGTAACCCTAGATCAGGAGAGAAAAGGAAATGGAATGATGATAACTCAGGAGGAAAGTTTAAAGGAAATTCCCAGAAAAGGATAGCCCGACAACCCACCCGAAACTTCTTAGGAATGACACGGGAAAAGAAACCACAAGCTGAAAACCAGCCATGGTGCAGTACCTGTTAAAGATATCATCAGGGCAATTGCGCAATGTAATTTGTTACAACTGCAAGAAAAAGGGACATATATCCCGAGACTGTAAAAGCCCTACTAACCCAAAACCAGTCTGTTATCAATGTGGAAAAGAAAACCACTTTCTAAACGAATGTCCACAACTGAAGGGTAAGGCTCCGGTCAACCAAAACAATCCTCGGGGAAGAGCATTTGTGATGCAAGTTGAAGAAGCTCGACACGAACCGGAGGTTGTAATGGGTACGTTTCCTATAAAAAATCAGTACGCTACTGTATTATTTGATACTGGAGCAACCCGTAGTTTTATTTCAAACACGTTTAGACAACTACTTGACCTAACCTCAGAAAAGTTAAATCATAAAAATATGATAGAACTAGCTGATGGTAAGATAATTGAAGCCTATGAAATCGTTTCTAATTGTACTATAAATCTAGATGAAAATTATTTCAAAATAGATTTGATTCCTATTGATTTAGGAGGATTTGATATTGTTGTGGGAATGGATTGGTTAAGTAAAAATCAGGCTGAAATAGTATGTGGCAAGAAAATGATAAGAATCCCTCTTATTAATGAAAATAGAACACTTTGTATATATGGTGAAAAACCTAGAGGTGTCATGAAGATAATTTCCTGTAAGAACGCAAAAAAATATTTAAGGAAGAAATGTTTAGCTTTCCTAGCTCATATTGTTGACACCAAGATAGATAAAGTAAATCTAGAAAATGTTCCTATTGTCAATGAATATTCTGATGTATTTCCTGATGAATTACCTGGTTTACCACCCCCTCGTCAAGTAGAATTCAAAATTGAGTTAATACCAGGAACAACCCCTATTGCTAAGGCACCCTACCGTTTAGCACCCACAGAAATGAAGGAATTAATGAGCCAACTTCAAGAACTACTGGATAAGGAATTTATACGTCCTAGTGTATCACCCTGGGGAGCACCCGTTTTATTTATTAAAAAGAAAGATGGAACGTTTAGAATGTGCATACACTATAGGGAACTTAATAAGGTAACTGTGAAGAATAGGTATCCCCTACCTAGAATAGACGACCTATTTGACCAATTACAAGGATCTAGTTACTTTTCAAAGATAGATTTAAGATCAGGATATCATCAGTTAAGAGTGCAGGATGAGGACATACCAAAAACAACATTCAGAACTAGGTATGGACACTATGAATTTCTTGTAATGCCATTTGGATTAACCAATGCTCCAACTATATTTATGGATTTAATGAATAGGATATGTAAGCCTTATTTAGACAAGTTTGTCATAGTTTTTATAGATGACATTTTAATCTATTCTAAAAATAAGGAGGATCATGAACAACACTTAAGGATGACTTTGGAATTGTTAAGAAAAGAAAAATTATATGCAAAATTCTCAAAATGTGAATTCTGGAAAAGGGAGGTGCAATTCCTTGGACACATAGTTAACCAAGAAGGTATACAGGTAGATCCAGCAAAAATAGAGGCTGTTAAGAAATGAGAAGATCCCAAAACACCAACAGAAGTACGCCAATTCTTAGGACTGGCCGGATATTATAGGAGATTCATAAAAAAAATTCAAGAATAGCTCAACCTCTGACAGAATTAACTCAAAAGAATAAGCCATACATTTGGGAAGAAAAGCAAAAGGCTGAATTCGAACTCTTAAAAAGTAAATTATGTAGTGCACCTATCTTGTCATTACTAGAAGGAACTGATGATTTTATAGTATACTGTGACGCGTCACGTCAAGGATTTGGGTGCGTGTTAATGCAACGGAATAAAGTAATTGCCTATGCCTCCAGACAACTTAGGGGAAGTGAAAAGAATTACACCACCCACGATTTGGAATTAGGAGCAGTAGTATTTGCATTCAAGATCTGGAGACATTATCTGTATGGAACAAAATGTACAATATATACAGATCATAAGAGTTTACAGCACATATTTGATCAAAAAATGCTGAATATGAGACAAAGGAGATGGATAGAACTATTAAGTGATTATGACTGTGAAATCAAATACCATCCGAGTAAAGCAAATGTAGTAGCAGATGCTTTAAGTAGAAAGGATAGAGTTAAACCATTACGGGTACGTGCCATGAGAATGGAACTACAATCAAACCTAATAAATCAAATACGGGAGGCTCAACAAAAAGATAAAGTGGAGAAGAAAGGACAAATAAAAGATTTGGAAGAAGGTGCAAATGGAATTTGAAAGTTCAAGGGAAGAACATGGATACCTGATAATGATATACTTAGAAGAATCATACTACAAGAGGCACATAAATCAAAATATTCTGTGCATCCAGAAAATAATAAAATGTATAAAGATTGGAAAAGCCATTACTGGTGGCCTGGCATGAAGAGATTAGTCGGGGAATTTGTAGAAAGATGCAATACATGTTCAAGAGTTAAAGCTGAACACCAAAAACCTTCAGGATATCTGCAACAACCCGAGATTCCAGAATGGAAATGGGACCAGATCACCATAGATTTTGTAACTAAACTACCAAGAACCTCAAGTGGGTATGACATAATTTGGGTTATAGTAGATAGATTAACCAAATCAGCACACTTCTTGCCGATTAGAGAAGATTATAAAATAGAGAAATTAGCAAGAATTTACATGCGGGAAATTGTGTCTAGACATGGAATACCCATCTCAATTATATCCGACAGAGATAGTAGATTCATATCTAGGTTCTAGCAAACCCTACAAAAAGCTTTAGGAACCCAAATAAACCTTAGTACAACATACCATCCGCAAACAGATGGACAAAGTGAAAAGACAATTCAAACATTGGAAGATATGTTACGTGCTTGTGCATTGGATTTTGGTGGCAATTGAGATATACATCTACCTTTGATAGAGTTTTCTTATAACAATAGCTATCATTCCAGTATTAGAACCGCCCCATTTGAAGCCTTATATGGAAGAAAATGTAGATCACCACTATGTTGGAATGAAGTAGGAGATAGGCAACTTATAGGCCCTGACCTAATTCAAGAAACATTTGACAAGATCAAGGAAATCAAAAATAAATTAAAGGCAGCACGTGATCGATAGAAAAGTTATGCTGATAAAAGAAGAAAACCACTAGAATTCCAAGTTGGAGATAAGGTTTATCTGAAAATATCACCCACAAAAGGAATCATTCGATTTGGAAAAAGGAATAAATTAAACCCTAGGTATGTTGGACCATTTGAAGTCACTAACAAAGTTGGCCCAGTTGCATATAAGTTAAATTTACCCCAAGAATTAAGAGAAGTACACAACACGTTTCATGTGTCCAATCTAAAGAAATGTCTAACAGATGAGGCATTAAAAATTCCAGTTCAAGAAGTAAGGATAGACAAGAAGCTTCATTTTATGGAAGAACCAATAGCCGTATTAGACAAAGAAGTGAAAAGGCTAAGAAGGAGTAAAATTCCCATAGTGAAAGTTAAGTGGAATGCTAGAAGAGGACCAGAATATACATGGGAAAGGGAAGATGAAATCAGAAGAAAGTATCCCCATCTATTTTAAGTCAGTGATCAGATAAGTTCCTCTCAACTTTAGGTATTACTCTCCAAATAAATTTCAGAACGAAATTATTTTTACAGGGGGAGAATGTGACAACCCTAAAACTTAGGATTTCATACGTCAATTTTATTAATGAATTCTTATAATGCTCATTACTTGACCAACCTTTTATAAGTTATATGTTTTTAGTGTATATACATATGATACGTATGCATGGCTGCATGCATGCACAAATTTTACGTGTGCATGTATTAATATATCTAAGTTTTGATATCAAACACTATTTGATCACTCACCTCATTATGTTAACATCAAAACATACACCAAATGAACCAAAAATACAACCCATCCAAACACCACAATACAAGTTAACATCAAAGAAACTTAACATGAAAATGAAATTAAGCAAACCCTATACACTCAAACCTCAACCTAAACACCATTAAAGTTCAAGTCTCGGTTCATTAGGCAATTAAGCAACCCGATTAACACCCTAAGTATTAGTTAACCTTGTAATAATGACATGATGACTCACTTACCTCCTTTGATTGCCACCTATCTTCACCATAACACCATGCAAGTCCCAAAACCCGCCACCTATCGGTTTCTCCCCATACTCGCCACCTTAACACCCTAAGAAACACACCTCACCTGTCTAATACCTAGACTTAATGATTTCTACTCCACTACAATAACCTCATCGGCTAACCATGGGAATTCACACAACAACCGAATATCATTACCAACTAAGCTCTCGGCTACCACCACACCACTACAACCGCTTAGACCACCATCACCTTCACACCACCACCTCTCGGTCACTACCACAAACACCACTCTTTCATCTCTTAAACCGAACACCATCAACATCACCACTCACGGTCACCACTATAACATCACCACAATCGAACACCATCACCTTTCAAACCAACTTTTGCAAAGAAATCACAACTTTGGGAACTCAAGACATCCACACGAGTTGGAGCATCGGAGTAAGAAGCTACTATCAGCTAACATCACCCTCTCCCTCTGTCAAAATCAAGCTACTGATCTTTAAACCATAACTAGTTAAGATTACAAAGGCTATACATGTGTTTAAACAAACACATATGATTAACCCTTTTAATTTAACATTCAAGATCTTCATGAATTTTATAAACATATCAAACTTATTTTAAGATAGTAAGGAAGTTTTAAGAATCTGAAATAAATAAAGTGAATCTTGATAATCAAAATTTATAAAGAAAATTATCAACAAAAGGGTTAAAAACCTAGGTACAACTTGTTAAATTCAGTTTATTGTGATATTGACTATGATTGTGGGAACAAACATTGAAAATATGTATAGTATATTAAGAAATATAGATCTGCAAATTTTGATGTCATTTCTATAAGTAAAATAATTTATATAAATTATCTAAGTATTTAAAAGAAAAATTCATACTGGAAGAACCAATCCTGGCAAATGTGTGGAAAAATTATATATTGATTATTACAATTTATAGGACTTGCAGAAAAAGTTTCATGATTAAACTCAAAGGGATGTCTAAGTTATGAATTTTTAAATGTTCTGCTAACCGAAAATCGGGAAAAATACTTAAACTATGAGATAAATTATGAAAAATTTACAGAAAATATGAAAATTAGAATAGAACAGTCTGTATAAAAATAAAAATGTTTGGACATATTCTAATTTATTACTAAATATTGGTAAAATGATAAAAATCATAAAAATTGACTCTGCTATGATTTGGGACATAAGAAAATTTTGAGAAACTATAAAAATTGTGACAAGTATTCTGGCCAAGTTTGGATATTTTTAGAGGCCCGAAGGTATTTCTAATAAATTATTCAAATAATGTAAAAATTAAAGAAAATAAGCTGAAAATAATAGTGAAATGAAATTTTACTATATTATGTATAATATTAGGACCCACATACTTTAAAAATTTCGTGATGTATGCCTTAATAGGATTTTTGAAATAAATTTTATAAATTGAGGTGCTAAAAATATTAAGAAAAAACATTTTTCTAAACTATAAATATTTTTGTTTATAGGTTATCATTGGGAGTAAGAGGTGAGATTCATAGCCCCATTTTTATTTTTATAAACTTTTGGGGGAAAAAGCATACTGTTTTTATGAATTGATGCATTATTGAGATTTCGAGATATACTGTCATTTATGATACAACCATTAATTCGGATGTGGAACCGTTAGATAATATTGGTAGCGCTACTTAGGAAAATATTTCCTGCACCAACAGGATGAGTGTTGTGATGCTATATTATCTGATTTATGAATTATGTTATAACAGTTATGAACGATCTGATTATTAAGTAAGGTTTGGTTGTATCTGATGCATCAATAATATTTTTTTATGATAAACCTGTGAACTCACCAACTTTATGTTGACTATTTTAAGTATGCTTTTTCAAGAGTTCATCATGACTAACAGCTTAATGTTCTCTTTTGATGTGTATAATAGCTGGGGAGAGGTAATGGGAAAAGTTTGTGTGAATCTGACAGTTAACCTCTATGACCTCAGTGTATCGGTGGATGCTCATTTCCATCGTCTCTGAAGATGTAGCTGTTAGATCTTTATGATGTAATAGGATTATATTATTTCAAATTTTGACTATCATGATTTAATGTAATCTTAAACTTTAATATTATCCTATGAATTATGTTGTGTTTATGATGCTGTGCTATCTGTTAAAAATTTATGAATCAATGAGTTCTGAACAAACAAGTCACACCCTAAGCATTTCACGCTTCCGCCGGGATGTGACAACATGGGAGTATGTTACCATTAGGTTGGGTAGCCTATGCCTGTTAAGGGCTGGTTTTTAAATTTTAAAAACACTAATCAAATAAACCCCCAAAAATTTCAAGAATCCTAGATTCACTTGGATCAGATTGATGTATCATACGATGCTTTTAACAAGAATAATCATGGGGCTTTTGTTCCCCATGTAAAAAACGAGTAAGAAGCCCTCAACAATTACCCGATTCGATGTAGAAAACAATAAGAACAGATTATGAACATGTCGCGATTGAAGGTTGATTCAGTTTGACGTGCAAATGATGGTGATAATCCAATTCGTTGCACGGATAGCTTCTACTGATCTCGATGAACGAAAGCCCTCTGCCAATTGAGGGTAATATTGCAGAGAAGACGGGGTTCGAATGAGTTACAGGTTCGTGTTGAAGAGAGAATTCATTTGCGATGAATTTGTGTTTGTCAAGTGAAATTGAGAGTGATAATCGTTTAGAGATAGATAGAAGATCGTTTAGGTTCAATTAATTGGATTATTATTTGTTTTTAATGTTCGAACGGTTGGAACTTGATTTCGGATATCAGTTTCGATCGATTCCTTAGCGAAACAGACGTTTTGGTTGGTTTAATGATGTGACATCCGGTAATTTTCCGTTACCAGACTTTGTTAATTCCGTTAAGTCTTGCATACACGTGTCGTGAGCATACACTAGTTGTGTTGAACGTTGGTGACCTAATAACTCTAATCTATGATAAACAATAATAATCTAATTAATAATGTTGATTATTAGTTGTGATTATGTGATGCATGATTTTATAGAATTTTAAATGTTTGTTTTATAAATTTTACTCGATAATGTGACAACATGTAATATATATTTCGTGTGTTGTGTGACTTATTGTAAATGTTTGTGATTATT
Source organism: Flaveria ramosissima (assembly GCA_025215565.1). NCBI lineage: Eukaryota > Viridiplantae > Streptophyta > Magnoliopsida > Asterales > Asteraceae > Flaveria > Flaveria ramosissima. The sequence goes on from CM046046.1 coordinate 67,840,026, forward strand.
ATTATTGATTAATAATATTTGTATTTTGTAGTTAAAACCTTTTAAAAAGTATTAAAAAGATTAGTTGTTATAAAATGTAAACAATGAGGGTTACTTTGTAATTATCCTAAAACTTAATATTACCTAAATTAAGTAAACCCTAGCCCCCATAACACCCAAATTCGGCCAAAGCCCTCCCTCACCTCATCCTCATGATTTTTTGATCAAAAACCCTCAATCCATTCGATTTTGGCATGGTTTCAAGTATTCCAACGTTTTAGCAAGTGTCATTCTTGATTTCTACGCGATTAAAGGTTAGTTTATGATTGTTTTTCATATTTTTTTATTATTGATGAACCCTAATTCGAAATTGATCAAGAAAAGTTGAAATTGATGATTGTTTGAGGATGATATATTGTTAGTTATGTTGTATGATTCTTTGGTTATGATGATTATGCAAGAAATCTATGGTTTGACCATATAGTTCATACATTGCCTAAAGTAGAAACTTTTTCTTCATGAAATTCATGTTTTGATGATTGGCATATGTTAGATGGATTGTTATGATTGCTATGAACTAGATTAGTGATGTTATTGATGAATTTGAGATTGAAGTTGATGAAAATATAGATTTTCGATATGACTTTACCAAAAGAGACTTTATTCATATGAAATATATGATTTTGTGATTTGATCATGATTTGATGATTGTATGATATTAGCTGTATTGCTTTGATGTTAGTCTACTTGGATTGTGCAAGAATATTTATGAAATTGGTATGTTGATCATAACTTACTAAAAGTAGAAGTTTTTATGTATGATGAATTGGAATTTTGATGTTTTGGTGGTGATTAACATGTTAGAATGAATGTTATGAACTTGATTAGGTATAATATTGATGAAATTATGATTGAATTGGAAGCTAGATCACTTTTAGGTGTTACTTCCCCAAAAGGGAAACTTTATTTTTGTTGAACATTGGATATGATGAATTGGGCATGCTTGTGATGTTAGGATCATGTTAGAATGATTGTTAATAATGTCTAATGTGGTGGAATGTATTAAATGGGTTGTATGGATACTTGATTGATTATTTAGGGAATTTAGGTTCTTGATGATTATACATAATGATGGATTATGGTGAGTGATTAGGGAATCATGTTTTGGATTGAAATTGATCATTGTTAATCATGTTGATTGTTTGATATTCACATGAGTTGTATGATAATCTATTGTAGTATGATGACTTTGGTAGAACTTGGGTGGATGATGTGATACACGTGAATAACTTATGTGATATTCATGTATAATAATTTGATATGCATGACTAAACAATATTTTAATAAATATGTCACCAATGGGTCAAACGGGTCAACTAGGTTAACCTAGGATTGTTAGGTTTTCTGTGTACACGTACTTATGTACTTGTGTGTTCTAGGTAACCTTTGAAGGGTTGTCTTTGCACCAATCACCATTCTCTTTATTCATTACCTTAGCACACCAGGTGAGTTCATGCCCCTTATTTTATAAACCTTCTTCTTGTGGAGGTAGCATACTTGTACTCAAACGCTATTTTATTATTATTATAAGTTGTGTATGTTTTAACATAGTGCTAATACCATGGAAAGTCCTCACACTTTCAGATCGTGAATAATGGTAACTAGCGGGGAATCTTGGGTAGTACTACTGGGTCTGACGAGCCCCACATGTGCGACTCAAGGTCAAACGGGTGCAATTTTGTCCTAAACACAAACATCGTCACGACCAGGTAAGTCGTGATGGGAGGCAACAAACGAAACACAGTTAGCTTCGATCGCGAAATCACTATGGTTATTACTTGTGAATATAGACTAGCTATCTATTTCAATGCACTTCTTATGTTATACAAATGTTATTGTTTAATGTTAAACGTAAACTCTTGAACTCACCAACCATTGTGTTGATATTTTTAGTATGCTATTCTCAGGTCGTTAACTCAGCTTCCCATTAAGAGCACAACACGGGTCCAGCATGCATTCTAAGACTCTATTTTAAAGACATCTTTGTTGGTTTTATTTATGAGTGTTTAATCATTTGGGTTGGCGTGTGTTTTGCCATATTATGCATTTTTATACTTTGGGTTTGCCTTAGTTACAAAACGCTTCAGCATGGTTTTAAACTTTGAACTTTGGTTGGTTTTATTTTAAATGTCGCATATATAGTCGTTCTGAGTAACTATTGACTATGATCCTGGTTTGTTCCCACGCCTCGCGGTAAAACTCCGCACGTGGATTTTGAGGGTGTGATAGATTGGTATCAGAGCCATTGGTTATAGGGAACTAGGTTGCATACACACTAGTCTATAACCGCGCACAGTTAGTTAGTTACTCTTGACTTATCCTCTTTCTGTATACTCATTGGCATACATCACATACACTGCGGTATGGCATCATCATTGTCTTCATCCCCTATTTGACACACACCGGGAAAGGAACCCGAGGGTCCTATTGTTCATGCCTTGTCTATTAGTTATGGTTCTAGACCTTCCATATTTATATATGATGTGTAGTTTCCGGATGAGTAAATATTGAGCAGGACATGGCTAATCCTAACAATGGGACTGGTATTGCACTATACTGATTAGGATGCTAGACAAGGACAATGTTCCATGTATGGTCCCTAACCTGACTAGAAAAGCCATATTATACCCTCTACCCTCTCATAGGGCTATTGCTGCTTTAGTGGCCTCACATCACGAGAATATAGTTCATATACATGAGCTGTAAAACTAGCTCAAGCCTTCGTAGGCTCCAAGAAAGGAGCCTGAGGAGGAGCCGAAGGAACACTTGAACTGTAGCGCTCTCGTGGTGGAATGCTCAAGTCTAGATGCAGGGCCAAGAGATGGCTAATGCTTTGTCATAGGGTGAGTTCAAAGCAATGATGATGGATGAATATTGTTCTAATAATGAAGTCCAGTAGGTGGAAGCTGAGTTCTGGCAGTTGAAGATGGAAGGGTCTGAGATTGAAGATTACACTACGAGGTCTCATGAGTTGGCGACACTTTGCCCTGGCATGATTGACCTGTCGAGTAGGCGAATTGAGCTTTATCTATGTGGCTTGGTGCTTGAGATACAAAGCATGGTTATTGCTGCAAATCTCCCTACCATTCAGCAAGTTATCCGACTGACTCACAACCTCACTGACCAAGCTGTAGAGCAAGGAAAGTTACCCAAGTGGGGCGTGGTAGCAAGCATGCCCGACAACAAACGCAAGTGGGAGAACAATGCTACCAAGGGATCGGCATCTAGTAACCAACCTCAAAAACATCAACCTCGGCAGCAGCAACAACAACAGAGGCAGTTTGATAACAATCACAACTTCAACCAATCATCTTCATCATCCTAAAGACCAGGTGGATATGTGGGAAAGAATCCCAAGTGTAACCGATGCAACTACCACCACACAGGCAGGTGTGACAGCTTTCGATGCCAGCGTTGTGGGAAGGTTGGACACGTGGAAAAGGATTGCCGTGGAGGACTGATGAAGAAGCCTCAACAACCTCAACAACCTCAACAGCCTCAGTAGCCTCATGAAACAACAAAGGGTTGCTTTGAGTGTGGAAAGGAAGAGCATTTCAAGAAAACTATCCTCAACTGAGAAGAAATAGGAATGGCAACGGTAATGGTGGCAATAACAACAATGGTGGTAATGGTGACAACAATGATGGAAACAATGGTGGAGCCAAAGGGAGAGCCTTTCTCATGGGTTCAGGTGAGGCTCTAAACGATCCTACTACTGTTACTGGTAAATTTCCTGCTAATGGTCGTTTTGCTTCTGTACGGTTTGACACTGGTGCCGATAGGAGTTTTATCTCTATTAAGTTCTGTAGCCTTTTAAGTGATATGCCTTCTGTACTGGAATCTAGGTATGTCGTAGAGTTGGCTGATGGTAAGCAAATCTCCGTTACGCACATCCTTAAGAATTGCAAGATGGAACTTGCTGGTCATACCTTCGACATTGACCTCATGCATATTACTCTTGGAAGTTTCGATGTGGTCATAAGCATGGACTGGCTGTCCGAGAAACAAGCAGAAAGTGATTTGTCGTGAGAAGGTCATTCGTATTCCTCTAATAGACGAGGAAACTCTTTCGGTTAAGGGCGAGAAGAGTGGTGTTATGATAGGCATCATCTCATTCATGAAGGCTCAGAAGTGGCTACGTAAGGGTCATTTAGCCATATTAGCCCTCGTCTCAGACAAGCAACAAGAGGAAAAGAAAGTAGAGGATATTCCGGTGGTTCGTGACTTTCCATAAGTGTTTCCAAAGGATCTGCCTGGACTACCACCTCACCGTCAAGTTGAGTTTCAGATCGATTTGACTCCCGGAGCTGCTTCGATTGCGCGAGCACCTTACCGGTTGGCATCGAATGAACTGCAAGAATTATCTACACAACTTCAGGAACTATTGGTTAAAGGGTTTATTCGACCTAGTTCATCGCCGTGGGGAGCACCTGTTCTCTTTGTTAAGAAGAAAGATGGTACATTCCGAATGTGCATAGGGAGTTGAACAAAGTAATAGTCAAGAACCGATACCTGTTACCTCGTATCAACGACTTGTTTGATCAGCTTCAGGGATCAAGCTATTATTCGAAGATAGATTTGAGGTCTGGTTATCATTAACTGAGAGTTCGAGAAGAAGATATTTCCAAAACTGCATTCCGTACTCGTTATGGTCACTATGAGTTCTTGGTCATGCCTTTTGGGTTGAAAAATGCACCAGCAATGTTCATGGATCTCATGAATGTGTGTGCAAACCCTACCTCGATCAGTTTGTTATCGTGTTTATCGATGACATATTGATATATTCTAGGACCAAGGAGGAACATGAGGAGCACCTATGTTTAATTCTGGAATTACTTAGAAAGGAACAGCTGTACACAGAATTTTCTAAGTGTGATTTCCGGATTCTTGAGTTGCAATTCTTGGGTCACATTGTTAACGAGAAGGGAATACATGTGGATCCTGCAAAAATTGATGCTATAAAGAACTGGTCGGTACCCAAGACGTCTAGTGAGATAAGACAATTTCTTGGACTGGCAGGGTACTACCGGCGTTTCATTGAGGGATTTTCAAAAATTGCTCAACCTCTCATAGCTTTGACCCATAAAGGAACGACCTATAAATGGGTGAGAGTCAAGAAGCTGCTTTTCAGTTGCTGAAGCAGAAACTCTGTAGCGCACCAATAATAGCATTACCTGAAGGAAGTGATGATTTTGTTGTTTATTGTGATGCTTCTATCCAAGGACTGGGTTGTGTCCTGATGCAACGTGACAAAGTGATAGCTTATTCCTCGCGACAACGGAAGGTACATGAAAAGAACTACACTACTCATGACTTGGAGTTAGGAGCAGTGGTCTTTGCCTTGAAGATCTGGAGACATTATTTGTACGGTACCAAGTGCACAATTTACACCGATCACAAGATTCTTCAACATATCTTTGAGCAGAAAGAGCTTAACATGAGGCAATGACGCTGGGTGGAATTGTTGAATGACTATGATTGTGCTATTAAATACCACCCTGGAAAAGCGAATGTACTTGCTAATGCCTTGAGTAGAAAAGAAACCGCTAAGCCTCGACGGGTGTGTGCTCTACAACTCACGATTAGTACTCACTTGCGTGAACAGATCAAGGAAGCCCAGACAGAAGCCTTGAAAGGTGAGAACGTTGGATCTGAATCTTTACGCGGATGGATAAACAGTTGGAAGTCAAATCCGATGAAATTCGGTATTTCATGGATAGACTATGGGTGCCTTTGCATGGAAATTTAAGAGACTTGGTTATGAGTGAAGCACACAAGTCTAAATATTCCATACACCCTGGATCTGACAAAATGTATCATGATCTGAAGGCGCACTATTGGTGGCCTAATATGAAGGCTGACGTAGCTACATACGTGAGCAAGTGTCTGACCTGTTCTAAGGTTAAAGTGGAATATCAGAAACCATCAGGGTTATTGCAACAACCAGAGATCCTCTTGTGGAAGTGGGAACAGATTTCCATGGACTTTATCACTAAGTTGCCAAGAACTCCTAGTGGTTGTGACAGGATATGGGTGATCGTAGATCGACTCACTAAGTCAGCTCACTTCTTGGCGATCAAGGAGACTGACAAGATGGACAAGTTAACTCCAATTTATTTTAAGGAGGTAGTTTCGAGACATGGTGTGCCGATCTCAATTATTTCTGATCGGGATGCTCGTTTTACATCTCATTTTCGGCAATCATTACAGAAATCATTGGGTACACGTCTGGATATGAGCACTGCCTATCATCCGCAGACCGATGGGCAAAGTGAACGTACTATTCAAAATTTGGAAGATATGTTACGAGCTTGTGTGATCGATTTCGGTAATTATTGGGAAGTTCATTTACCGTTGGTTGAGTTTTCGTATAACAATAGTTATCATACTAGCATCAAGGCAGCACCATTTGAGGCGTTATATGGGCAAAAATGTAGATCACCAGTTTGTTGGGCTGAAGTTGGTGGTAGTCAGTTAACTAGTCCTGAGTTGATACATGAGACCACTGAGAAGATAGTACAGATATGAAACTGCATGGCTGCAGCGCGAGACAGACTGAAAAGTTACGCAGACAAACGACGGAAACCTTTGGAATTTCAGGTTGGTGACAAGGTTTTGTTGAAAGTTTCACCGTGGAAAGGTGTAATTCGGTTTGGCAAGAGAGGCAAGCTTAATCCAAGATACGTTAGACCATTTGAGATTCTAGAAAGAATAGGTCCAGTGGCATATCGATTAGACTTACCAGATTCACTTAGTGGCGTTCACAACGTATTTGACGTTTCGAATCTGAAGAAGTGTCTATTTGAAGAGACACTAGTTGTACCACTCAAGGAAGTACAAGTAGATGACCAACTACGATTTGTTGAGGACCCGGTTGAAGTAATGGATCGTGAGGTCAAGACTCTTAAACAAAGTAAGATACCTATAGTCAAAGTTCGTTGGAACTCAAAACGTGGACCGGAATTCAAGTGGGAACGCGAGGATCAGATGAAGCTTAAGTATCCTCATCTGTTCGAAACGACAACAACAGTCGGGGAAGGTACTAATTAAATTTTAAGACGAAATTTCTTTCAACATGGAGATGATGTGACAACTCACTCGATTTCGTTATGCTAATGCAGTAAACCAGGGATGTAGCACAACCATGTAACGCAATTTTCAGGACAAAATTCTTTCAACATGGGGATAATGTGACATCCGGTAATTTTCTGTTACCAAACTCCGTTAGTTCCGTTAAGTCTTGCATACACGTGTCATGAACATACACTAGTTGTCGTTGAACGTTGGTGACCTAATAACTCTAATCTATGATAAACAATAATAATCTAATTAATAATATTGATTATTAGTTGTTATTATGTCATGCATGATTTTATAGAATTTTAAATGTTTGTTTTATAAATTTTACGCGATAACGTCACAACGTGTAATATATATTTTGTGTGTTGTGTGACTTATTGTAAATGTTTATGATTATTATTATTGATTAATAATATTTTTACTTTGTAGTTAAAACCTTTTAAAAAGTATTAAAAAGATTAGTTTTTATAAAAATGTAAACAATGAGGGTTACTTTGTAATTATCCTAAAACTTAATATTACCTAAATTAAGCAAACCCTAGCCCCCATTACCCCCAAAATTCGGCCAAAGCCCTCCCTCACCTCATCCTCACGATTTTTTGATCGAAAACCCTCAATCCATTCGATTTTGGCTTGGTTTCAAGTATTCCAATGTTTTAGCAAGTGTCATTCTTGATTTCTACGCGATTAAAGGTTAGTTTATGATTGTTTTTCATGATTTTTGATTCTTGATGAACCCTAATTCGAAATTAATCAAGAAAAGTTGTAATTGATGATTGTTTGATGATGATGCAAGAAATCTGTGGTTTGACCATATAGTTCATACATTGCATAAAGTAGAAACTTTTTCTTCATGAAATTCATGTGTTGATGATTGGCATATGTTAGATGGATTGTTATGATTGCTATGAACTAGATTAGTGATGTTATTGATGAATTTGAGATAAAAGTTGATGAAAACATAGATTTTAGATATGACTTTCCCAAAAGAGAAACTTTATTCATATGAAATATATGATTTTGTGATTTGATCATGCTTCGATGACTGTATGATGTTAGCAGTATTGCTTTGATGTTAGTCTAGTTGGATTGTGCAAGAACGTTTATGAAATTGGTGTGTTGATCATAACTTACTAAAAGTAGAAACTTTTATGTATGATGAATTGGAATTTTGATGTTTTGGTGGTGATTAACATGTTAGAATGAATGTTATGAACTTGATTAGGTATAATATTGATGAAATTATGATTTAATTGGATGTTAGATCACTTTTATGTGTTACTTTCCCAAAAGGAAAACTTTATTTTTGTGGAACATTGGATATGATGAATTAGGCATGCTTGTGATGTTAGGATCATGTTAGAATGATTGTTAATGATGTCTAATGTGGTGGAATGTATTAAATGGGTTGTATGGATACTTGATTGATTATTTAGGGAATTTAGGTTCTTGATGATTATACATAATGATGGATTATGGTGAGTGATTAGGGAATCATGTTTGGGATTGAAATTGATCATTGTTAATCATGTTGATTGTTTGAGATTCACATGAGTTGTATGATAATCTATTATAGTATGATGACTTTGGTAAAACTGGGGTGGATGTTGTGATACACGTGAATAACTTATTTAATATTCATGTATAATAAGTTGATATGCATGACTAAACAATATTTCAATAAATATGTCACCAACGTGTCAAACGGGTCAACTAGGTTAACCTAGGATTGTTAAGTTTTCTATGTACACGTACTTATGTTCTTGTGTGTTGTAGGTAACCTTTGAAGGGTTGTCTTTGCACCAATCACATTGTCTCTTTATTCATTACCTTAGCACACCAGGTGAGTTCATGCCCCTTATTTTATAAACCTTCTTCTGGGAGAGGTAGCATACTTGTACTCAAACGCTATTTTATTATTATTATAAGTTGTGTATGTTTTAACATAGTGCTAATACCATGAAAAGCCCTCACGCTTTCGGATCGTTATTAATGGTAACTAGTGGGGAATCTTGGGTAGTACTACTGGGTCTGACGAGCCCTACCTGTGCGACTCGAGGTCAAACGGGTGAAATTTTGTCCTAAACACAAACATCATCACGACCTGGTAAGTCGTGACGGGAGGCAATAAACGAAACACAGTCAGCTTCGATCACGAAATCACTATGGTTATTACTTGTGAATATAGACTAGCTATCTATTTCAATGCACTTCTTATGTTATTCAAATGTTATTGTTTATGTTAAACGCAAACTCTTGAACTCACCAACCATTGTGTTGACATTTTTAGTATGCTATTCTCAGGTCGTTAACTCAGCTTGCCATTAGGAGCACAACACGGGTCCAGCATGCATTCTAAGACTTTATTTTAACGACATCTTTGTTGGTTTTTATTTATGAGTGTTTAATCATTTGGGTTGGCGCGTGTTTTGCCATATTTTGCATTTTTATACTTTGAGTTTGCCTTATTTACAAAACGCTTCCGCATGGTTTTAAAGTTTAAACTTTGGTTGGTTTATTTTAAATGTGGCATATATAGTCGTTCTGAGTAACTATTGACTGTGATCTTGGTTTGTTCACACGCCTCGCGGTAAAATTACGCACATGGATTTTGAGGGTGTGACAAATGATGATTACAGGTTCTATCCATGTTCTAGCAACGAAAAGAAACGGTTAATTGAGAGGTTTTAAGCGAAAAATGAGGTTCTTAGACCTCGCCGGCGCCGCGCTGGAGGTTTGCCGGCTGGATGCCGGTAAATCGGGGAGAGAGAAGGGGAGTTGGGTTGGGTTTAAATAGTTTACAACTTTAGTCCCTGAGGTTTTCAAGTTTGTTATTTTATGTATAAAACTTCTATTTTAAGTTTACAAATTTACACTAATACCCTCTGAACTTAATTAGACTTTAAGTTTAAATATTTTAATAACTTTTTAATTGTTTAACTTATATAAATTGTTATTTTTATTATTATTATTATTTTTATTTTATTTTTTATTATTAATATTATTTTGTTACAATAACTAAATGTTATGTTCCATGGTAAAAGGCAAAAAATATAATTACTAATATTATTATTATGATTATTATTACTATTATTATTATTATATTTATTTTAGTAAATCAAATTATTAACACTTAAACTAACAAATTAATGCAACATAAAAGAAACAATCTTAAGTAACCCATATAGTTTTATAAATGACATAAATGGTCCTTACAAGTGCATAAGAAAGTAAACTTTTGTTTTACGAAATTACGAAAGGTTACAATTACTATTCTCTCTGATATGACCATCGCCTTTTTCACTTTTACGACTCATTTTTCTTCTATTATAAGGTATATAATTAATTTTTTTTAATTTTATCTAATTATGTTTTAATATTGTATAAATTTAAAATTAAAATTCATAAATTTTTAGAAATATAGGGTTACGGGATGTGAAGCTGGTTCACCTACTAATCATTAGCATTTGTTGTTTTGAAATTATGCCTCGTATATAAGCTTTCAATCATTAGCATTTGGTGTTTTATAATTTCTCCAATATCCACTTAGAAAAGGCACTGGGTAGTCACCTACTAATCGAAGCCTAATAAAATGATTTCTGTTAACAAAGACAGTTGCAATCAATTGGTGGTTAGTAATTTCAGAAGGAGATAATCAGAATGGAAAATAAGTTGCACTGTTAGCAATTTAAATAAACATTAAAACTACACAAAACCTGTTAGCAATTAAGATCGTTGCGGGTGGCACTGTCATCCAATGTTTATATGGAGCTGCACCTATCTCTTTCCAGTCCGATGAATTTCTTAGTCGCTTGATATCGTGAAACATATCATCTTACCTATGAGCATTTTCATCCAGCTCCGCTATAAGTTCGGTACGAATAAAACGCCATTGATTTTCATCATATCCCAATCCAACTGCTACAGCCTAAACACCACAATTACCGTCCACATATACATCATGCGCACCCGAAATGTACAAGTAGAACACGGATGGAATTGAATCACAAAACCGGTAATAGTTGTTTTTTTCTTTGTCTCCCCGGGTATATGAACACTTTGAAGTCCGTTGGGAGGATGTAACACCCCGAATTTCTAGTTAAATGAAAGGAAAAGAAAAGTAATTAGAAAGAAAAGATAATGAGCACAAGTGGAGGGGAAAAAAGTGTACAAAGTACAAAACCTTATTACTTTAAGGTTTAAAGGGGCATGGTTGCCTATTTCTTCTTCATCTTATTCAATTGGCTGAAAAGAAGAAAGAAGAGAGAGAGAGCCCCGGTTCTAGAGAGAGAAAGTGGAAGAAGTAGCTTTAAAGGTAAGTCTTCTCTTATACGAGCTCGGTTTCAGCTGGGTTTCGAGTTCTTGACCGAAGCTCTTGGTGTTTAGTGTTTGTTTTCGGGATTCAAGAGCTGAATCGAAGGTGGGTCTTGAACGGGAAGAGTGTTGCTCAAAAGCTGCTCAAGGTGAGTTTCTAGAACCCCTCTTTTACTGATTTTCAACTCGTTTGGGGCTATTATGCATACTAAGTAAACATTTTTGAAAGTAACCGTGGGTGTACAGCTTTATGTTCGAAATGATGTATGTATGTTTTAGTGTAAATTATGAGTTCATGATGAGGTTTAGCATGTCTATATGGCCTTAGTATGTTAGATATATGCTTGGGTATGATTAGAATGATAATCGGGTGAATTTGATAGTATAGAGAACATTTCAGAATGTTCGGACGAACATGAACAGTGGTCCATGCGCCCAGCATGTTGGCCATGCGTCCAAGGGGTGACCCATGCGCCCAAGGAATGGCCCATGCGCCCAAGGAATGGCCCATGCGCCCAAAGGTGGCTCATGCGCCTAAAATGAGGCCCATGCGCCCAGCATGATTGGCCCTGCGTCCAAATTGCTGGCCATGCGCCCAGCAGAAGTGGCCCATGCGCCTGAATTGTAGGCCATGCGCCCAGAGTTGGCCCATGCACCTAAATAGGGCCATGCGCCCAAAGTGTTAGAAATGGCCAAGTGTTGATGCGTCTAAATAGGGCAGAAGCGCCCAAATAGTGCCCATGCGCCCAGATTAATTTATACATAGAATTCTTATGCTCATGCGCCTGGAAGGTCCCATGCGCCCAAGTTGGACGTAAGGTTTTTCTAAGTAGATTTTAAGGGGTAAAATGGGGAGATAGGCCTGGTTATGATGTGATGGCTTATGTTTGATGTGTGTTATGCATGTATGATGTTGCATGTATGGTGATGGTGTATGTTTATGATTAAGTATATGTTCCTTATTATGTATGTATGTGTGTCTTCCCTTGGCTTTGCGTTGAACGTTAATGAACGTAATGAAGTATTATGTAACGTAAAGTGGAAGATAATGAAAAGAGGAACGTTAATGAATGAATGCATGTATTAATGAATGAATGTGAACGTAAGAGGCTTGCAAGCAAAGTATAGTGAGGTGCACGGCTCTAAATGCCTTAAGCTCAATCGCGTGAGGTTTAGCAAATCCTAAAGTGTGCACGCAAGGGATCTAGTCTTTGTGACTGACCTTCAGTGTTGTTACCCATTTCGATGGGGGTGTTGTTACCCATTTCGATGGGGGTGTTGTTACCCATTTCGGTGGGGGTGTTGTTACCCATTTCGATGGGGGTGTTGTTACCCATTTCGGTGGGGGTGTTGTTACCCATTTCGATGGGGGTGTTGTTACCCATAATGTTGGGGGTGAAATATATGATGGTTACCTGAGTTACGTATAACTTCGGGGGTGTGGCATAAAGACAAGCATATGTATGAGGTGAGCGACTTTGTGTTGCAACAGACTCGGATAGAGTTCAATCCCTGTGATTGACTCATATGGGATCTTTGTCGCGTATCGCGGTTTTGTGTCAGTCTTCGGACATGAGTCGGGGGCTAGTGAGCAGGTCCCGGCACAGCATCAGCTCTCGAGCATGAGTCGGGGATATTGTATGAGACAAGATTCGAGTAATAAAGAGTAATGAACGAAAAATAATGTATGAAAGAACGAAGTATGAAATGAACTTTAATGAATTATCGTAATAACGTACTGAACAGGATCTAGGTCATTCGACCTCAGTAATCGTGGCTGAGTGCCACGAAGAGGGTAAAGTCTGACCGGATCTAGAAAGAGAAGGGAACGATAATGTAGTATGTTGAATGAACGAAGTTAATGAACGTAATAACAAAGATAATAAGGATATTATCTGTATGTACGTATGATGTATGATCGCGAACGATTGTAAAGTATAGTATGATTTGAAATAAAGTAAAGAACGGTTTTAGCAAAGTAAAGTATTTTATTATAAAACTAGAACTCACTAAGCGTCGCTGACTTTTGTATGCATGATAGTTGGCACGTATTTATGGATGCTGAGGAGTTGCAGGCATGGATGCATAAGCTACTGGGAGCATTTTGAGGGTGGCATCCGTATTTTGACATGTCTTTGTATTTTGAGATGAAAACTAATGTTGTAAATAAATGATATGACATGTTTTTAGTTATTAATGAAAGTTTTAAATTCCGATGCAAAATAAATGTACGTTTTATAATGTTTTAAATGCAATGATTGACCAATTGTGAGGTTTCCGGGATCAGGGCCTTACAGAGGATATATCTTTGCCTCTTATTTTGGTAGACATTGGTTGACTGTGTTGAAATGACCATTGTTTAGACTTTATCACCGAACTTGAATATCTTGGATGAACTTAAATATTTTCTCGTTCTTGCACGTATGAACTATGTCTAGGTTAATATTATTATTATGATTATTATTACTATTATTATTATTATATTTATTTTAGTAAATCAAATTATTAACACTTAAACTAACAAATTAATGCAACATAAAAGAAACAATCTTAAGTAAGCCACATAGTTTTATAAATGACATAAATGGTCCTTACAAGTGCAAAACAAAGTTAACTTTTGTTTTACAAAATTACGAAAGGTTACAATTACTATTCTCTCTGATACGACCATCGCCTTTTTCACTTTTACGACTCATTTTTCTTCTATTATCAGGTATATAATTAACTTTTTTTTTAATTTTATCTAATCATGTTTTAATATTGTATAAATTTAAAATTAAAATTCATAAATTTTTAGAAATATGAGAGGGTTACGGGCTGTGAAGCTGGTTCACCTACTAATCATTAGCATTTGTTGTTTTGAAATTATGCCTCGTATATAAGCTTTCAATAATTAGAATTTGGTGTTTTATAATTTCTCCAATATCCACTTAGAAAAGGCACTGGGTAGTCACCTACTAATCGAAGCCTAATAAAATGATTTCATTAACAAAGACAGTTGCAATCAATTGGTGGTTAGTAATATCACGAGGAGATAATCAAAATGGAAAATAAGTTGCACTGTTAGCAATTGAAATAAACATTAAAACTACACAAAACTTGTTAGCAATTAAGATCGTTGCGGGTGGCACTGTCATCCAATGTTTATATGGAGCTGCACCTATCTCTTTCCAGTCCAATGAATTTCTTAGTCGCTTGATATCGTGAAATATATCATCGTACCTATGAGCATTTTCATCCAGCTCCGCTATAAGTTCGGTACGAATAAAACGCCATTGATTTTCATCATATCCCAATCCAACTGCTACAGCCTAAAAACCACAATTACCGTCCGCATATACATCATGCGCACCCGAAATGTACAAGTAGAACACGGATGGAATCGAATCACAAAACCGGTAATAGTTGTTTTTTTCTTTGTCTCCCCGGGTATATGAACACTTTGAAGTCCGTTGGGAGGATATATCTTTGCCTCTTGTTTTGGTAGACATTGGTTGACTGTGTTGAAATGACCATTGTTTAGACTTTATCACCGAACTTGAATATCTTGGAGGAACTTAAATATTTTCTCGTTCTTGCACGTATGAACTATGTCTAGGAGGGGCTAATATCACATCTTGTTGCTTATCATTTCTGGAACAATCGCTTGTATTCAATTGCACTTTTGGAGTGTTTTGATCTATTTTCGCTGGATTTATAAGTGATTTTATCATACCCACTATAAATCTTTTTACTCTTTCTGGTTGAAGAAGTAAATGTTTAGTCACTATCTCTATTTCTTTGTGTACATATATTTTCTCCTCTTGTACACTATACGCTGGTGAAAAGTCAAGCATTCTCCAAAAAATTTCAATGTTATCGAGTGGTATATTTTGACCTATAAATAATGAGTAAAAATATAACAAATATATGTGTATAATATAATATTCATGGTAAAAAATAAAACTTAAACAAATGTTTACCAATTTGAAAGTAATGATTTAATCTAAACGCATATGAAAGACCACAACTCGTAAAAAGATAACACCCACATGATGCGTTGGATGTCACCAGATAATGAATTCTATTGATTTCACCAACCAAAAGATCTAAAGCCGCAATAGAAACTTTACCTCGTAAGTATTGAACCATTTTATGATTGTGTTGAACCATAAGTATGATTTTACTTTTGGTAAAACTTTCTTTTATAACAATTTCATGTGTAACTAAAATATTATTGATAAATGGAATAAATCTATTCATGGTACTATTACTTTTTTTGAGGTAACTTTTCAACAAGGAATATTGGCTCTCCACTCGGTTCGTTGTGGGTTGACCGAAGTTACGATCTCTATCAATTTATGTGGTCATAAACCTCCTTTTATAAGGATCCAACAAGTTATTTTTAAGGTACATTAAAACTCCTAATTAAAATAAAATTATATTATTTAATTTACAAAAAAATAATATTAATAAAAATAACAATATAAAACTTACTTGAATGTTTTGGCACCAATTTTCGATAAAGATGGTTAAAATTGTACGTGAATATGTCAGGCGTGACAGAGTTAATTAATACCGACCACAAATGCTCAAAATCATCCCATTCATCACTTGAAAAATTCGCCTTGTAATGTTTAATAATAATTTTTGATATATGCCATCTACAAAGTAGTCTTACGGCATTTGAAAAAACTTCTTTACACGCTTTCATCACAGCAAGGTCTCGTCGGTAAGTATAACGCGAGGTTCTATACATTTTTTGCTCTAAAGTTTCATTTAATTATTCTAAAACCAATCTGAAACTAATCTGACGTTCAAGATCGATGAATGCATGAGCAACAGAAAACGATTTCGGTGTTGATGTCAGACCAACCATTTAGACAAATGGCATTTTGTAGACGTCCATTTTATACGTTGTGTCTATCATCAACAAATGCGGGTAGGCCGGGTATAAAGTGTGAGATGTGGGATGTATAAAAAAACCTCGTCTACGGTATTTGTGGCTTCATCTATGTGAGGAGTGTAAATATATTTATTTTGTTGTAGTATAGTTAAAAACACCTGCAATGGAGTTTCGCCGATTCGGCTTGAATTTTTTATTTTCATGTGGACATTATATACCGTTCTTAAGGCTGACATGTTTTTGGGATTTTGGTCCCTCATTGTGCCTAAAATGTTTTGAGTTTTAATATTTTACTATGTAAGTTGCTTTCCCATATAAATCTCTCTTTCAGTGAGTCTCATTGCGTATGTATGCCCCTCGAGGTGTTTATCGGCTTCATGATTATGAGAATCATCTAAAACAACTAGGATCCACCCACATTTTTTTATTTAGTATTTTTCCTGTAATTCAAACTTACAATTTGTTTTTTGGTTTCTGTGTTTCTAAAAATGGATGCTCCTTTATATACTCCATTGCGATCATATTTTAACCAAATTTTAACTACCAACCCATTTATGTTTTTTTTCGACAGTTTGTGAGAATAACATATCCATTTTCACGACTTATAAAACTTACCCAATCAACTAATTCTTCACGAGATGAAAAAACCTAATAATTTTAAATAATATAACTTGTTATTATCAAATAACAAAACCTAATAACTATTTATTATCCAATAACTTAAAAAACCTAATAATTACATAATAATATTCGTGTCGTATAACCTTTTTTTTCATCACCATCACCATACTCATCTCGGCTACTATCACCTCCGTTGCCACCGTCATCACCGCCATCATCATCGCCGTTGCCGCCATCATTGCCGCCATAATTACCGCCATAATTACCGCCGAAACTTCCAACATTATCGCTGTACTCTTAAGCATAGTTACCACCCTCGTCACTGTAATAACGATAACCCTCGACGGGATAATAGTTAGAATCGGAACCAAATAATAATTGATATCACAAATTGACATCGTTAATAAACTATATCGTTTAAAATGTATACAAATATTGAATTTACCGATATGAAATGAATTAAAAGTAACGATTTATATAGTATTTTACCAGAAATATTATGTCGAGTCAAATAATTATTGAGTAATATTACATCGTATTAAATAATGTAATAAATACAAAATTACACCGTAATCGAGGAATATTACATCGCGTCAAAATAATATAAAAATATTCGACATAGGTAACGACCCGTGAGATATTTTACGGGTCGTAAACTTAAAGATTAAAGGCCCGTAAAGATTTTCACGGCCCGTGAAATCTTTGCCATTGAAGGGCGTCACGGGGCGTTAAACTGTTGAATGAATGATTCGATGGGTTGCAGACCTTACGGCCCGTAAAGGCTCTTACGAGCCGTAAGGAGGACATCCGCATATCTATGGGGGTATAGCTATAACAGATCCTAATATAATATTGGTTATTAGGTTTCCTGATTTCAATGATTTGTGTTTGAAAAGACGTAATTCGATATGTTTTTTTCATAAAATATTCCAGGAAAGCAACTATAGGTTTTCATGACTAAAAACACTTAAAACCAAACTATCTTATTTTATTACCGAACTTTTAATTACGGCCAACAAAGGGTGCTTATTCGAATCGAGTTAGTGGAATATAAAATTTTCAAAAAGTAATTCAAATCAGCTTTGACTTTGATGAAAATTTGCACAAAATGATCTGGTATGCTAGTATTCGGTTCGAAAAATCGGGTCTACTAAAATAAACTCATAAAAATAAAAATGTACAAAAAGAAATTTAAAAATCAAAAACTATAATAAAAATAATAATATACAATTCATACATATTACTTCAAATGGTAACTTTATTTATAAAACAAAAAGTTATGTAAAAACTAAAAAAAAACTATATTAAAATATAGTAAGAGAAATTAAACAAAATCAGGTTATTTTAACATGTTCTAATAACGATAGGATTTTAATAAACTGAAATTCGAATTTGTAATTCCAATGTGGTTTGATTTGAAGGTTTTAGTTAATCATTCATGTCATTCCAATACAATACATGTTTACTATAAGAATAGATATGTAGTTTAAAGTTATTTGGTTCATGATAAAATATATAGATATATTCACACAAATTAACTAAAAAGAAAACAGTCTAAGTGAGCTTTTATTTCAATTAGAGCAACACTTCCTAATTGTTTAACAATCATTTTAAATGTACTTCTACTTTTTTCATAAACTAAAAGTACCATCATCCTGGTGCAACCTTAGCCTATGGTCATCTCTGGCGGTATATATGTTGTTCTGGTTGTGTATTGTATTAAACATACACGTTCACTTAAGAATAAGCATGAAATCTGTTTTAAATGACACGTGTAGAACACAAAACCTAAATCACTGCTAACATATTAGTTTGTTTCATGTGTCTATGTAATGTTTAATTTCTTGTTTTGTTATTCATTTTGCATACGATATTGTATTAGATTATTTTCAATGGATAATGCAAACATGGTTATTATTATCCTATTTTTTTAATTAATAAAAGTGATCCACTTTCTTACAACTCATTAGGGATAACTCGCGGCTATATTAGTTGGAAAGTCAAACTTCAAAAGCGCATAACGAACGAGGGATATCCACCTGATGGTAGATGCTGATTAATTACAAAAGAATGGCACTAAAAGAGTCAAAAAGAACAAAGAGATCGTGCATTACTATGGGATAATAATCAAAATACACAACTGAAGTGATTGCATAATTTCCATCATAATAGTGTCTGAAACTATCTATGCTTTGAACCTTAAAAAATATATATATATATTTTATATTTTTGTGGTTGCTCATCCCGAATGATCCACTTATGCTTACCTTTTTTACTTTAACATTGTTTTTCGTAAATTTTATTAATATGTATATGTTGTCTGTAAAGATTTATTGTTGTACCTTTCACTGAAAAAAAAAAAGAACAGGAGTCGACCTAGTTAATACTTAGCATGCAAAAAGAGTCACCCAACTAACACAAATAGGACAAATATAGCAAATCATTTGTCTATTTGTAAAATAATTATTTGTCTATCATGACAAATATCTATCACATAAAATTAGGTGCATCTAACACATACCCTACCATCAATTCATATATATCCCTAGTGATGGCCAATGCATTATGCACTTGATCTCTGGAATCCACAAGTGGTGTCATATTGCCATGTTAATTTATGCATTAAATAACCTTTTGTTTTACCCTTTTGAAGGACAAACAGTCACAAAGCACGTTTAATGAAGATACTTCCTGATCAATAATACGTTGGACAGAATCTTTCTCACAAAGCTTAAAAGTTCCGGCCAATAAATGAAATATACCTAGTTTATTGGTCTTGGGCAAAGCATGAATTGAATTGGGATTTTAAAATGTAAAACTGCGTTTAAAAGGTGCTCATTATTGATGAATGTTGGTGCAGAGTTGGTCACCCCGGCCAGATGCGGTAAGACCTAATCATTACAACCTTTAACGAGTCATGTGAGCTGCGGCGTTGGTCAATCTCAAACTGGAGTTAGGGAAACGTCCAATCAACAATGTAGGTTAATTCCAACTAGCGTTGGATGACATCAGGATGGTTAACAATTAAATTTTGACTATTATTTATGAACCATTACATACTTCATAAATGATTATACATGTTGAGAGTCTAGGACTATTAGAGGATTTTGATCTTCATTTTAAGGCTAATCAACCTATTTCTAATCTCCTACAGATGATCACCAATCATAGTGCAAGATCTTTATGTTAGAGAATTTTGGATAGTGATTTCGTTACGTCATCATATTATTATGTTTCATAGTTTAGTTTCCATCTACTTATACTGTGACAACCCTAGATTTAGAAATTTTATACACTAAGTTCATTCAAATATTCTAAGCCACACCTAGGTTAATATATATATATTTTTATACATACATGTACGTATGCATGCTTTTATTTTGTATGTTGTTCACTTATATATATATATATATATATATATATATATATATATATATATATATATATATATATATATATATATATATATATATATATATATATATATATATATATATATATATATATATATATATATATATGTATATATACGTATGTATGGTCGCATGCATACCTTTTTGCGTGTGCATGTACCATCTTTTGTTAAGAAACATGTGCACACCACATAAGTGTTGATCATTTGCATGTTTGCATGCATAAACAAGAGGTTATGTATGCATGAATCCATAAACATAATTCCTTGATACAAAACCACAATACAATAAACAAACCAAATACAACCCAACCAAACATCATAAACATAAGTTAACATCAAAAGAAACTTGACACCAAACCAAACCTAAACAAATTCCCTACACCTAAAACCCAAACCAAAGTACCATTTAAGATTAAAGATCAACTCGGTTAACAACCCCTTAAACCCTCGGTTAGTATCCTTAAGCTCCGAATTAGTCAACCAAAGTCTAGAACCATCTTGCAATAATTATTGAGTGACTCATGTATCCCTCCATTCGCCACCTAGCCATCGGGACACCAAGAACATTCACAAACCGCCACCTCTCAACCCTAATGAGCAAGCTAAGCACACCTAGTTACACCACATAACTCTAGGAAGTAGACCTCATGATGACAAGCTCCACTACTTGAAGGAGCGGCCGAAGGAACCATGGGAACACCAAAAAACTCTCGGCCATTCTAAACCCAACCATATACCACCTTCATTCGGACACCTTGTAATCGCACCACTCCCAAACACCACCACCATAAACTACCAACTACTCCCTCAACCCTCTCGGTCACCACCACTCCAATCAAATACCATCATCAACTTCACTCGGTCACACACTTTCGGACACACGGCAGCAACATCCAAGCCTCGTGGAAGCATCATCTCTCGAAAGACTATCAAGAACACCAAAACCAAGCAATCTTAGACCATCCTCACCTTCTTTTCACACTCTCCTTCTGTCAAAATCAAGGTTCTAACTCCAAAAACCTTGATTGATTAAGATTATGGAAACTAAACATGTGTTAAATAAAGCACATGTGATTAACCCTTTTGGTTAAAATAAAGTTCTCATAGAAACATACACACAATCAAACCTATTTTTCAGAACAAAAAGAAAGGTTTTAAGAATCTGGAAAAATGAAACAAAACTTAAAAATCAAAGTTTTAGCAAGAAATTATCAACAAAAGGGTTAAAAATCTAGTCATAGTTTGTTAAATTGATTCTGCATATAAAATAACTATGATTGTGGGAATAAATATTAAAAATATATTTAGAATATTAGGAAATAGAACTCTGCAAAAATTGGTACCATTCCTATAAATTAGTTAATTTATATGCAATATTTAAGGATAAAAAGAGAAAAATTATATTAAAAGAACCGATCCTAGTAAAGGTATATAAAAATTATATACTGACTATTAAGAATTTTGGAATCCACTGGAAAAATCTCGTGACCTAACTCAAAATATTATCTGAAATATTAATTTTTAACTATTCTGTCAACTAAAAATCAGGAAAAATACTTAAATTATAAAATAAAATATAGAAAATTTATAGAAAATATAAGAATAAAAATGGAACAGTCTGTGTAAAATTTAGAATTTTTGGACATTATTTGATATTTTTAGCAAAATAAGAGTAAAATAGGAAAAATTATAAAAATAGCTCTGCTATGATTTAGAACATGAGAAATTTCTGAAAAATCATACGAATTATAATTATTAATCCGACAAAATTTGACTAGTTTTAGAGGCCCGAAGGTATTTCTAAAAATTTATGTGAATAATGTAAAAATAATAAAAATTAGCCTGAAAATAATTTGAATATGAAATTTTAGTATATTTTACCTAACACTAAGATACATCTACTGTAAAAATTTCGGAATTTATACTAAGACCTAACTTATGAAATAAATTCTTCAATCTAAGGTACTAAAAATGTTAAAGAAATATACATTTTCTAAACTATAAATATTTTTCTTGTTATAGGTTACCATTTGGAGTAAAGGTGAGTTTCATGGCCCATTTTATTTTGTAAAAGTTTTGGGGAAAAAGCATACTATTTGATGCATTATTTTCTGAGATTTATGTTGCAACCATTAATTCGGATGTGGACCGTTATATAATATTGGTAGCGCTACTTAGGAAAATATTTCCTGCACCAATGGAATGAGTATTGTGATGCTATATTATCTGATTTATGAAATGAGTTATGACAGATAAAAATGATCTGATTGCTATGTAAGGTTTGGTTGTATATAATGCATCAATAACATATGTTTGATAAACCTGTGAAGCTTACCAACTTTATGTTGATGTTTTGGGTATACTTTTTCAGGAATTCACCATGACTAACAGCTTAATGTTCTCCTTTGATGTTTATAATGGCTGGGGAGAGGTTGTGGGGAAAGTTTGTGTAAACCTGACAGTAAACTTGTGTGATCTCAGTGTCTCGGTGGATGCTCACTTCCATCGTCTCTGAAGATGTTGCTGTTAGGACTTTAATGTAATAGGGTTATGTTAGTTCAAATTTTGACTATTATCAATTGATGTAATCCTAACTCCTATATTATTAATCTCGTTATGTTATGTGATATTATATATATTTAATATGCCTTATCATGAAATATATGTTTATGTGATATTTGGTAACAATTGTATATCAATGAGCTCTGAGCAAACAAGTCACACCCTAAGCATTTCACGCTTCCGCCGGGATGTGACAGGTTGGTATCAGAGCCATTGGTTATAGAGAATTAGGTACCATAAAATACCTAGACTATAACCATAAGCTCATATCTGTATAATTATGTGTATATATGATTTTGCGTGTTATGATTCCATGAATATTAAAGCATGTTCCTTGCAAAGAATTTATAATATATATAGAAATAGGAAACTAACTGTTGGGTTCAAACCATGAAAAGATTTGTTTTGCAGCCATGAGTACCGATAACAATTTTTGTGAGACTGACTCATCCGGATACTCGGATTATAATAATCACAAAGAACTTACGCCTGAACCTAAACCTCAGCAAATTCTAGAACCTTTTCCAACCAAAGAGGAAGATAATCCTAAGCCTAAATTTTATGTCCGTCGTGCACCTGTAATGATAGGAGGATATACCATTAAAACTCCTAGGAAAAGGGTACGACCCGGGAACAAATTCAAGACCAAGCAAGACGAAGGCAAGGAGATACAAGAAACTGACTCCCTCAGAAACGAAGAAAGTAAAGCTAAAAGACAAAGGATGGATGAGGATCAAAACACAGCCACTCAATAAACCCTTAAACAACTCAAGAAAATTCAACAAGGGATCAGGAATATTCAGAAGGATGTTAAGGAATTAAAAGCACCCAAGGGAAACATCTTCTCAAGAATATGGAAATGGGTGCAGGGAAATTAGGAGCTAACTTTTAATGTGAAATCTTTAAATAAGAACTTAAATGAAAAACATCTTTTATGTTTGAACTATTACTTGCTTATGTGTTAATTAGAATCTTGTTAAGAGTCTAAAATTCTTTTTAATATTTACAATAATTAACTATAGAAAAGCATGCCGCCAAGAAGAAATACGCAATCCATAAGGAGGACTGCGAGAGTGGGACGACCTAGAACTAGACGTGGAGAAGAAACACCGGTTAGCTCGACAGCCAATGAAGATGAAAGGATCTCCCGAATAGTGTCACAACAATTGGAAGCTGCCATACCCATACTAGTAACTCAACTGCAGCAAAACCTGAACCTCGGTACCACAACCCTCGGCAACGAAATACCAACTGATGATGCCATAAGAGAACAACCAGTAGAGGAGATTGTAACAGAGAAGGGATGTTCCTACAAAGCCTTTATGTCATGTAGACCTCAAGAATTTGATGGTAAAGGCGGAGCAGTACAAGCTTTACGCTGGTTAGATGAAATGGAGTCAACACTGGAAATCAGCAAATGTGCCAATAACAACAGAACCTTGTTTGCCTCACACTCATTGAAAGGGGAAGCACAATCCTGGTGGAAGATGGAAATGACCACTAAAGGTAGGCACATTATGAATGAGTTAAGTTGGGAGGAATTCAGGAATTTGGTTATAGAGAAATACTGTCCTTATAATGAAATAGAAAAATTAGAAACTGAATTTCTAGCTTTAGAAATGAAAGGAGCAGCACATCGGGAATATACCGACAGGTACAATGAACTCTCGAGGTTAGTACCACATCTAGTGGCCCCCGAATCAAAGAGAATAGGAAGATATATTTGGGGACTAGTGCCACAAATAAGGGGATTAGTAAAATCAGCTAGGCCCAAGACTTTTCAAGATACTGTAAGTTTATCAGGAAGTCTGACAGATGAGATGATAAGAAATGGATCACTAGGTAACCCTAGATCTGGGGAAAAGAGAAAGTGGAGTGATGATAGCCCAGGGGGAAGATTTAAGGGAACCCCTCAGAAACGAATAGTTAGACAGCCCCCTCGAAACTATCTAGGAATGACACGGGAAAAGAAACCCCAGACAGAAAACCAGCCATGGTGCAACACTTGCCAAAGATACCATCAAGGCAACTGTGCGATGGTAATCTGTTACAACTGCAAGAAAAAGGGGCATATATCCCGAGACTGCAAAAACCCTGCAAATCCAAAATCAGTCTGCTATCAATGTGGGAATGAAAATCATCACCGAAACGAATGCCCACAGCTGAAAGGAAAGGCACCGGCTAATCAGAACAACCCTCGGGGGAGAGCATTCATAATGCAGGCAGAAGAAGCTCGACACGAACCAGAAGTTGTCACGGGTACGTTCCCTGTAAACGATTAGTATGCTACTGTATTATTTGATACTGGAGCAACCCGTAGCTTTGTTTCAAATACATTTAGGCCACTACTTAACTTGACCACAGAAAAGCTAAATCAAAAATATATGATAGAATTAGCGGATGGTAAAATAATCGAAGCTTATGAAATCATTCCTAATTGCACAATGAATCTAGATGAAAACTATTTCAACATAGATTTGATTCCTATTGATTTAGGAGGATTTGATATTGTTGTAGGAATGGATTGGTTAAGTAAAAATCAAGCTGAAATAGTATGTGGTAAGAAGATAATCAAAATCCCTTTGGTTAATGAGAATAGAACACTGTGTGTATATGGTGAAAAACCTAGGGGCACCATAAAAATAATTTCTTGTAAAAGTGCACAAAAATGCCTAAGGAAGAAATGTTTGGCTTATCTGACTCACATTATTGACACTAAAATAGACAAAGTAAACCAAAAAGATGTCCAAATTGTCAATGAATATTCAGATGTATTCCCTGATGAATTACCTGGGTTACCACCCCCACGTCAAGTAGAATTCAAAATTGAATTGATGCCAGGAACAACCCCTATTGCTAAGGCACCCTACCGTTTAGCACCTACTGAAATGAAGGAATTAATGAGCCAACTTCAGGAACTTTTGGATAAAGGATTTATACGACCTAGTGTATCATCCTGGGGAGCACCAGTTTTATTTGTTAAGAAAAAGGATGGAACAATTAGAATGTGCATAGACTATAGGGAACTCAATAAAGTAACTATAAAGAATAGGTATCCCTTACCTAGAATAGACGACCTATTTAATTAATTACAAGGATCTAGTTACTTTTCAAAAATAGACTTGAGATCAGGATATCATCAGCTAAGAATACAGGATGAAGATATACCTAAGACAGCATTCAGAACAAGGTATGGACATTATGAATTTCTGGTAATGCCATTTGGATTAACCAATGCTCCTGCCATATTCATGGATCTGATGAATAGGATATGTAAACCCTATTTAGATAAGTTTGTCATAGTTTTTATAGATGACATTTTAATCTATTCTAAGAATAAGGAGGATCATGAGCAACACCTAAGATCGACCTTGGAGTTATTAAGAAAAGAAAAACTATACGCAAAATTCTCAAAATGTGAATTTTGGAAAAGAGAAGTGCAATTCCTTGGGCACATAGTCAATCAAGAAGGAATACAGGTAGATCCAGCAAAAATAGAAGCTGTTAAGAAATGGGAGGATCCCAAGACACCAACAGAAGTACGCCAATTTTTAGGATTAGCAGGATATTATAGAAGATTCATAGAGAATTTCTCGAGGATAGCTCAGCCCTTGACTGAACTAACTCAAAAAGACAAGCCATATGTTTGGGGAGAAAAACAAAAGAATGCATTCGAACTTTTAAAAAGTAAGTTATGTAGTGCACCTATTTTGTCATTACCAGAAGGGACCGACGATTTTGTAGTATATTGTGATGTGTCTCGTCAAGGATTTGGATGTGTATTAATGCAACGAAGTAGAGTCATTGCATATGCCTCCAGACAACTTAGGGGAAGTGAGAAAAACTACACTACTCATGATTTGGAATTAGGAGCAGTAATCTTTGCACTTAAGATTTGGAGACATTACCTGTATGGGACAAAATGTATAATATATACAGATCACAAGAGTTTACAGCATATATTTGAGCAGAAAATGCTGAACATGAGACAAAGAAGATGGATAGAATTACTGAGTGATTATGATTGTGAAATCAAATATCATCAAGGTAAGGCAAATGTAGTTGCAGATGCTTTAAGTAGAAAAGATAGGATTAAACCATTACGAGTACGAGCCATGAGAATGGAACTACAATCAGATCTGTTAAGACAAATATGGGAAGCCCAACAGAAAAGTAAAATAGAAATAAAAGGACAGGAAAGGGATTTACAGGCAGATACACATGGAATTCTAAGATTTAAAGGAAGGACCTGGATACCTGATGATGCTATACTTAGAAAGATTATATTACAAGAAGCACATAAGTCAAAATACTCAGTACATCCAGGAAATAACAAAATGTATAAGGATTTGAAAAATATTACTGGTGGCCTGGCATGAAGAGATCAGTTGGAGAGTTTGTAGAGAAATGTAATACGTGTTCAAGAGTTAAAGCAGAACATCAGAAACCTTCAGGATATCTACAACAACCTGAAATTCCAGAATGGAAATGGGATCAAATTACTATGAATTTTGTAACCAAGTTACCAAGGACCTCAAGTGGCTATGACACAATCTGGGTTATAGTAGATAGGTTGACCAAATCAGCACACTTCCTGCCAATCAGGGAAGATTACAAAATAGAGAAACTGGCAAGAATCTACATACGAGAAATCGTATCCAGACATGGAATACCAATCTCCATTATATCTGATAGAGACAATAGATTCATATCAAGGTTTTGGCAGACCTTACAAAAAGCTTTAGGAACCCAAATAAATCTTAGCACAGCCTTCCACCCACAAACAGATGGACAAAGTGAAAGGACAATACAAACACTAGAAGATATGTTACGTGCTTGTGCATTAGACTTTGGTGGCAACTGGGATATGCATCTACCTTTGATAGAATTTTCTTATAATAATAGCTATCATTCCAACATTAAAACCGTCCCGTTTGAAGCCTTGTATGGAAGAAAATGCAGATCGCCCTTATGTTGGAATGAAATAGGAGATAGACAACTTATAGGTCCTGATTTAATTCAAGTAACATCTGACAAGATCAAAGAAATCAAGAACAGATTAAAGACAGCACGGGATCGGCAGAAAAGTTACGCAGATAAAAGAAGAAAGCCGTTAGAATTTCGAATTGGAGATAAGGTCTATCTAAGAATATCACCCACCAAAGGAATCTTTCGATTTGGAAAGAGAAATAAGTTGAACCCAAGATATGTTGGACCATTTGAAGTTATTGACAAAATTGGTCCTGTTGCGTATAAGCTAGATTTACCCGAAGGATTAAGTAAAGTACACAACACGTTCCATGTGTCCAATCTGAAGAAATATTTAACAAATGAAATATTAAAAGTTCCAATTCAAGAAATAAAGATAGACGAGAAGCTTCATTTTACAGAGGAACCAATAGCCATATTAGATAAAGAAGTTAAAAAGCTAAGAAGAAGCAAGATCCCCATAGTGAAAGTTAAGTGGAACGCTAAGAGAGGACCAGAGTATACATGGGAAAGAGAAGATGAAATCAGAAGAAGATACCCCCACCTATTCTAAGACAATTACTATCCAAATAAATTTCGGGACGAAATTATTTTTACGGGGGGAGAATGTGACAACCCTAGATTTAGAAATTTTATACACTAAGTTCATTCAAATATTCTAAGCCACACCTAGGTTAATATATATATATTTTTATACATACATGTACGTATGCATGCTTTTATTTTGTATGTTGTTCACTTATATATATATATATATATATATATATATATATATATATATATATATATATATATATATATATATATATATATATATATATATATATATATATATATATATATATATATATATATATATATATATATATACGTATGCATGGTCGCATGCATACCTTTTTGCGTGTGCATGTACCATCTTTTGTTAAGAAACATGTGCACACCACATAAGTGTTGATCATTTGCATGTTTGCATGCATAAACAAGAGGTTATGTATGCATGAATCCATAAACATAATTCCTTGATACAAAACCACAATACATCAATAAACAAACCAAATACAACCCAACCAAACATCATAAACATAAGTTAACATCAAAAGAAACTTGACACCAAACCAAACCTAAACAAATTCCCTACACCTAAAACCCAAACCAAAGTACCATTTAAGATTAAAGATCAACTCGGTTAACAACCCCTTAAACCCTCGGTTAGTATCCTTAAGCTCCGAATTAGTCAACCAAAGTCTAGAACCATCTTGCAATAATTATTGAGTGACTCATGTATCCCTCCATTCGCCACCTAGCCATCGGGACACCAAGAACATTCACAAACCGCCACCTCTCAACCCTAATGAGCAAGCTAAGCACACCTAGTTACACCACATAACTCTAGGAAGTAGACCTCATGATGACAAGCTCCACTACTTGAAGGAGCGGCCGAAGGAACCATGGGAACACCAAAAAACTCTCGGCCATTCTAAACCCAACCATATACCACCTTCATTCGGACACCTTGTAATCGCACCACTCCCAAACACCACCACCATAAACTACCAACTACTCCTTCAACCCTCTCGGTCACCACCACTCCAATCAAATACCATCATCAACTTCACTCGGTCACACACTTTCGGACACACGGCAGCAACATCCAAGCCTCGTGGAAGCATCATCTCTCGAAAGACTATCAAGAACACCAAAACCAAGCAATCTTAGACCATCCTCACCTTCTTTTCACACTCTCCTTCTGTCAAAATCAAGGTTCTAACTCCAAAAACCTTGATTGATTAAGATTATGGAAACTAAACATGTGTTAAATAAAGCACATGTGATTAACCCTTTTGGTTAAAATAAAGTTCTCATAGAAACATACACACAATCAAACCTATTTTTCAGAACAAAAAGAAAGGTTTTAAGAATCTGGAAAAATGAAACAAAACTTAAAAATCAAAGTTTTAGCAAGAAATTATCAACAAAAGGGTTAAAAATCTAGTCATAGTTTGTTAAATTAATTCTGCATATAAAATAACTATGATTGTGGGAACAAATATTAAAAATATATTTAGAATATTAGGAAATAGAACTCTGCAAAAATTGGTACCATTCCTATAAATTAGTTAATTTATATGCAATATTTAAGGATAAAAAGAGAAAAATTATATTAAAAGAACCGATCCTAGTAAAGGTATAGAAAAATTATATACTGACTATTAAGAATTTTGGAATCCACTGGAAAAATCTCGTGACCTAACTCAAAATATTATCTGAAATATTAATTTTTAACTATTCTGTCAACTAAAAATCAGGAAAAATACTTAAATTATGAAATAAATTATGGAAAATTTATAGAAAATATAAGAATAAAAATGGAACAGTCTGTGTAAAATTTAGAATTTTTGGACATGATTTGATATTTTTAGCAAAATAAGAGTAAAATAGGAAAAATTATAAAAATAGCTCTGCTATGATTTAGAATATGAGAAAATTCTGAAAAACCATACGAAATATAGTTATTAATCTGACAAAATTTGACTAGTTTAAGAGGCCCGAAGGTATTTCTAAAAATTTATGTGAATAATGTAAAAATAATAAAAATTAGCCTGAAAATAATTTGAATATGAAATTTTAGTATATTTTACCTAACACTAAGATACATCTACTGTAAAAATTTCAGAATTTATACTAAGACCTAACTTATGAAATAAATTCTTCAATCTGAGGTACTAAAAATGTTAAAGAAATATACATTTTCTAAACTATAAATATTTTTCTTGTTATAGGTTACCATTTGGAGTAAAGGTGAGTTTCATGGCTCATTTTGTTTTGTAAAAGTTTTGGGGAAAAAGCATACTATTTGATGCATTATTTTC
This sequence comes from Flaveria ramosissima, assembly GCA_025215565.1. Classification (NCBI taxonomy): domain Eukaryota; kingdom Viridiplantae; phylum Streptophyta; class Magnoliopsida; order Asterales; family Asteraceae; genus Flaveria; species Flaveria ramosissima. The sequence continues at coordinate 67,870,801 of CM046046.1, forward strand.
TGAGATTTATGTTGCAACCATTAATTCGGATGTGGAACCGTTAGATAATATTGGTAGCGCTACTTAGGAAAATATTTCCTGCACCAATGGAATGAGTATTGTGATGCTATATTATCTGATTTATGAAATGAGTTATGAAAGATAAGAATGATCTGATTGCTATGTAAGGTTTGGTTGTATATAATGCATCAATAACATATGTTTGATAAACCTGTGAAGCTCACCAACTTTATGTTGACTGTTTTGGGTATGCTTTTTCAGGAATTCACCATGACTAACAGCTTAATGTTCTCCTTTGATGTTTATAATGGCTGGGGAGAGGTTGTGGGGAAAGTTTGTGTAAACCTGACAGTAAACTTGTATGATCTCAGTGTCTCGGTGGATGCTCACTTCCATCGTCTCTGAAGATGTTGCTGTTAGGACTTTAATGTAATAGGGTTATGTTAGTTCAAATTTTGACTTTCCTATATTATTAATCTCGTTATGTTATGTGATATTATATATATTTAACATGCCTTATCATAAAATATATGTTTATGTGATATTTGGTAACAATTGTATATCAATGAGCTCTGAGCAAACAAGTCACACCCTAAGCATTTCACGCTTCCGCCGGGATGTGACATATACATTACTTTTAATAAACTTAAGAATTATAATCGATCATAGATGATTCAAGTACCATTTTGAAAATTGTTTGTTAAAATTCTATCAAACTTGATAGAATGAATGGAATGAACTTCAACTTCAGAAAGAAAAGATGAAGTTAATTTGCAAAAGTCTACTATGTCTTAGAAACTCCATAGGTTGTTGTCTACAATGAAGAAACACACAAGCAACGTGACGATGATCCACATGCTATCTACAGGACACATCGAAAGAACACTAACTGGTTGTCTCTATGATCTTTATTCTCTAGTGTCTTCCACAAGAGTGATTTGGAATATTATGAAAGAATAATACAATGCTACAATGGAAGGCTCGTATAAGTTTGTATCTCTCAAGTTCTTCAAATATACTATAAAGGATAATATTTTTATCATGAATCAAATAGATTAATTGTTTTTTTCCTTTCCTCCAAGTTTAAGATCTCAACAACAAGGTTCCTTAAAAGGAATTATTAGGATGATCATTTTTAAACCACCATAATTTTAACAGAATTACAAATAAGTTGATGCAAACTTCTGAAGATTTTTCTTTGGACATAATTCAAAAGCATTTACGAATCAAAAGAGGAAACTCATGTTCATGAAAAGAATTTAGATGGTGCATCTACTTCTAAAGTGAACTATGTTGAATCCGGTAAACATTGACACAAGAAGATAAATGTATAATCATCCTTATCGATATATATTCGAAAGAAAGGAAAACAACCCATATTAAAAATAAGTTGCTATAAGTATGATAAAAAGGACATGATAATAAATTCCATAAGAATTTAACTAGAAAGAAGACTTCGAGAACAAAACAACAAAAGTGGAATCAAGAATTCAATTCTTCTTGAAACAAGTCATCTTGTTATTGAATTACGGCCATGATTATGAAATTGCACATTTCCATTACATAATAATTTTGTGTTGCAAACTTTACTCTTTGAGTTGATTGATGGTGTGATTCTAATGACACATCTTTATAATATAAGGCGCCGCTTCAAGGCAATCTCATAGTTGGATCTGAACATTAGAAACACGAGTTTTTAAACCAAATTCCATCAATTATAAGCAACAGAAATCCAAACATTATCAACATTCAATCTATTACATTAGTATAAATGTCTTTAACTATCTATAAGAACTCTATGTCAGGATGCTAGTCTTTAGGATGATGTCAGGTGGCTCCAGGATCTACGTCAAGGCTACATCTTTATTTAATACGCATACCTTTTAAACTAATATGCATATAAAAGTCAGCAATGATGAGTGAGTTATAATTTTACTTTAAGAGAATACTTTAACCAAATTCTATCTTTAACTGTATTTTTTTACTATACTCTAACAATACTTTAGCTTTGAAATTTCATTCATACTTTATCGAGTTTTTGTACTTTATTTTTTACCAAACTTTATCTATGTGCTTACACATAAGTAAGGCTTCTTCACCTTTTACTATGTTCATTCTTATACTGTACTTAAATCATTTTATTATATTTACTTTAGCTTAACTTTATCGTGCGTCTTTACTTCGTATAAGACTCCTTTAACCATAGCTCATGTAATACATAAGATTTCATACTTGCATCCCTTTACGAAGGACTCCTATCTAACTTGCAACAAATGCAAGACTCTTGTCGTTTGACATTACGCAAGATTCTTATGTCAAGGCTTGAAATACGTCAAGATGTGAAATATGTCAAGACTATGCATGCAAGACTCCTTTAGCATAATATAATGTTTTCATGGATATGCTTTAGCAAGGTAACTAAATGTGAACACTATTGATCTGGTTGTCGAGACTCGATCAAAAACAATTTAATTTATCGGTCTTAGCTACATTTAATTGTGCAAGGGTAAGTAAGGTCGTCTCCTCAGGGAAAATGTTTAATTAACGCGACTCGATTATCTAAAAGACTCAAACTTTAGAATTAAAAATTGAAACTTGGAATGGATTAATGAGCAAAATTGCATAAAGCAAGAAACTTTAAACGAATTTAATTAAATATTAAGAGACAATTACTTTCGGGTTTCCAATTCTTCAAGATCAACAATTGGTACTTCTAAATTAGGGTTTGTAAGAAACAATACTTCAAGATCTTAGCTTTTGATTAAAGTGACAACAAAGGAACAATATTTTAAAACTCGTTCATTCACAATGTTATCAATTCACTTATATCACGTTGCCTACTTCTCTTAATGAGTTCACGATGTAAGAAAACCGAAAACTGATAATCAAGCTAACAACTTTATTTATAAGTAAATCGTTTAAATCAATCAAAACATAATGTTGCATTCAATAGATCAATGTTTACTAGAAAAACCTAATCAATCATACCAATCGTCTCACTTTACAAGAATCATACTCCCGAAAGCAATCGAGAGAACCTAGCCACGCATCATCTTCGTTCAATCTTCAATCTTGATTTGATGATGATCAATGATGATATGGATGATATTGAGGAGCTTGGAAGCACCCAAAATCTCTTTGAAATCACCTAAATTCGGCTGGGAAAAGTTTTTTTCGAAACCCTAATGATTAGGGTTATATAGGATTTAAAATTTGAAAGAACCCTCCAAATATCGTGTTAGATCATAACTTACGGCCTATAGGCCATAGGTTATGGCCTGCCTTCAACCAGACGGTCAAACCTTCTGCGTTACGGGGTTCACAGACGGACTCAGGACAGGAACGTAAGTTACGGCCTCAGGCCGTAGCTTACGGCCTCCCTGCACTTTTTTCACAATTGTTTCACATGTAACTTTTCACGAGCTTTCCGTTGACAGGTCGTGAGCCCCGTAACTCTTTTCCTAGCCCAAGTTATGCCCATTTTAAGTTACCATGGTCGTGAACTTTCGGTTTTTGCCTTTCTTCACTTTTCGGGCTCCGATTTCCATCCCGCTTCTTCCTTACGCTTCATGTTTCACCAAACTTAGTTCCGGTTTCCCGTTTTGCATCTTTTCATCCAAAATAAGCTTACTTTAACTCCAATCACCGATAATCCAAAACACAAACAACTTGAACTTGTTCCACCATAATCATGATGTAAAATCAAACATTTAGATCAATTAAACACCAAGTTATTGACACGTGATCAACTATTCAAGTTCTTTAATGTTTCACATGTGATCTTTAGATTTCTTTATCTTTAATCACCTTTATCTCATTAACTATACTTTAATTACTTTAAGTGTGATTACCTTAAACATTTTAGCTACTTTAACTTGATAACAGTAATTAGCTTTATTCTTTTAGCTACTATGTCAATGGTTATTTAACACTTTAACATACTTTAGCTGAATTTTCTATAGTTATATAAAGTAGTACTTTAACCAGTCAAGTACTGTAATGTAGTTGGGAAAACCTATATGCCGAGTACTATGCTTTAAACAAAAATGATGACTATACACGAGAACTATACTTTAGCCGGGAACTACATTAGGCGTAGGCTGAGTGCAGTAATCAGGCCTAGAACTCTGATATGACCCTAGAATTACAATGATCAATTACTTTTCTATGCTTGGGGAACTATAAAAAAGGGAGTACTAAGGCGAGTACTAAGGGTTAAGATCTGTCATCAAGTACTATTCTATAAAACAATTACTTTAGCGGGCTGAGAACTTTAGTGAATAATTTGATACAACCGATAATAGGATCATAATTCTAGCTTTATCATACAAGTTAGGGTTTTTAATAATAAAAACACTATTTTATTGATGCAAACCTATAAAAATGTAAACTTTATCATCTAAAACTATGTATATTATAAGAAAATTGAAATGGTATGCATACGAGCCCCATTTAATGTAAAACTTATAAATGAAGGAATCTATAAATCACTTCTTGTGTAGAAATCACAGGAAGTCCAATCGAAGAAGAGTACCAACTTAGATTTACACAAAAAACATTCAGAGATGCAAACTTTAACATTCCAATCGATGTATACCCATAATAGGATCATAATTATAGCTTAGATCCATTAAATCGCGTACTGTTGATGATCTTCACTTTCATTTTCTACAATGCCTTTTTCTATTAAGCCTCCCCTTTTTAGGAAACCTTAAATACTGAGCAAGAGGTAGAGGCAAGCTTATTTGCCTTAAATTGGGGGAAGTTAGGTTTTAACTTTGCTTTATGGCAACCTTAGCTCCTAATCTGCCTTTCATTGGCCAATCACATTCTACTTCTTTAAACTAAGAAATTCAGGGTGTTACATATGACAATAAATATTGGTGGTCAAGATTACAAGGAATCACATAAAGGACAAAAGTCATGAGTGATAATCATACATCAAAGTACTTTGCTTTATGTTTAGTAAAAATAATCTACAATTTTGAAAACTAAATAGTTATACTCAAAGATGTTCTTCATGTTTCTAACATTCCAAAGAACTCGGTTCTTGGTGTTAAACATAGTTTAAATAGGATAAACCTTGTGATGGTAACTAACAAAGTAATTATACCTAAAAGTCAATGTATATGCAAAGTCTATGTCGTGGATGAGATGTTTAAACATGGTACCATTAATATTACTAGTACTATGTATATCAATGATTCTTTATTTGCTCTAAATTATAATATTCAAATGTAACACCCCGAAGTTTCCAAAGAAACCTAAAATTCTTGCATGGAAGGAGGTTGTTATGAGACTAGAGGTTCTCGCGTGAGAACACCTGCAACAAGAAGGAGACCTTATAAATAGGCCAAAGCACCCAAACGTCTCCACATCACACGAAAAGTTCAGCTGTTGTGCTTAGAGAAAGAGAGAGAGAGAGGCGAAAGGTTAAAGAGAATAAACAATGCAAAATGATGTTTAAGGTATGTATTCGATTATGTTTGGTGTATTTATGCCTTATGAATGATTGGTAATGATATTAGTGCATGATTTTGTAGTTCCCGTCGAAAACCTCTTGGTTTGGTGTTGTTCTCGTGCAAATATCATAAGGTGAGTTCTAGACCCCTCTTTAACATGTTTCCCGTGATTTGGGGTTAATATGAATACCATAACGAATGTTTTGATTGAGTATAATAGTATCGATTGGTATAGAATGTATTTGAGCATTAAAATAGCTTGAGAATTAATAACGATTGAAGTTTCGAACAGCTGCATAGTTCTCGTGTGACTGGCATAGTTCTCGCTTAAAGCGGGTATTCATGATAGTTATCACCCGAATGGTGAATGTTGTATGAAAGGTTATCGCGATGGTTAGTTCTCGTGTGCTAAAGTTCCCGCGAGAAGTATAACTCTCGGGTGATAATGTTGATGCGTGAATCCTGGTAATGCATAGCAAGTTATCTCACGAATGGTAGTGCTCGCATAGATGGATTTCCCGTAAGTTGATAGTTAAATTCGTGTATAGATACCGTCGTATAGTGTGCATTAAAGATTGTATAAATAAAGATCTTGCAGGATTGGTGTTTTCTCTCAACACTAGTTTATCTCTCAAACTCACTTGGTCTCACTCGAATAGATGAAGTAGAATCTCTTGACTAAGTTGATAATAATATACTAAGTTAATGAACACAAAAAATGGTTTTCAAGATACTTGTATATATTACTTCTCAACTCAATGTTACAAGACTCTTACAAGTATAATTGGATGAGTTACAATGAGAAACTATATATACTACTATCTATAGCCGGTTATACTGAGATAACCAGCTGGAACTTACAACTGGACAAATACTACATTGCTAGAAGTAAGGTATCTACGATAAAATATTATTCTAGATTAGATAGTAATGACATGTCCATGACTTACCTTTTGTCACCAACCAAATTTGGTAACTATTCTAACTGATAAAAGGTGAACAATGATTAAAGTATGGTTAACTACATAGGCATGGGAAAGCGCCATGGAGTATATAAGAGTTGACAGCAAGTGTCAGTGAGACCATACTTTTGTCCACTGGTTCATAGTTGGTTCTTCCGAAGCTTAAATGGACTTGGAAGAATAAGTTCTTCCGAAGCCATTTATACTTCGGAAAAATCAACTTCTGCCGAGACTTCTGTAAGTCTTCATGACTTTGTTCTTTGGAAGGCTTTGTCTTGAATCTTCTAAGTGTTTAACTTCGGAAGAAGAACTACTAAGTCTCGGAAGATTGAGTTCTTTCTTTGTAAGTTCTTCATCCTTGAGCTTCGAAGATCTTCAACTTAACTTCAGAAGAGCAACTTTGTCTTCGGAAGACTTCTTCAGTTGTACTCAAGATATTCTAAGTGTAGTTTTGGTTACACCAACCTCATATGATCCAACAGAACTTATGGCTAAAGGAAAAAAGATATATACAGTATTCTTGTTAAAGATTATTGTAAACATAACACAGTTCACATGTGAAAAGTTAAATAACTTCAATAATAATCCATGAATAGTTACCCGTTAAAGCATAGCTGTGAAAACATTAAACTATGCTAAAGAAGTCTTGCAAGCATAAAGGTTTTGACGTATTTCAAGAGTCGACATAGAAGTCTTGTGTAAGGGCAAGTGAATGGAGTCTTGCATGTGTTGGAAGCCAGACAGGAGTATTGCATAATGACAAGCGATAATAAAGTCTTGTGTACGCTCGGGTTGCTCACCTCGTTGTAGCATGACAAGCGATAATAAAGTCTTATGTCCGAAGACTGACACAACACCGGGATACGCGACAAAGATCCCATACGAGTCAATCACAGGGATTGAACTCCATCTGAGGCTGTTGCAACACCAAGTCGCTCACCTCAATAGCCATCTCAATGAATGTACGCTATCCGAGTCTTTTGCACCCCTAGGGTTGCTCACCTCATTGCCCATCACGATAGCAAGCTATCCGAGTCTTTTGCAACAACAAGGTTGCTCACCCCAAGGCAACATCACGATAGCACGTACTCGAGTCTTTTGCAACGACCGGGTTGCTCACCTCGTACATATACATGGCTTCATGCTACACCCCCGGAGTTATGCGTAACCCGGGTAACCATCATACATTACACCCCCAACTTTATGGGTACTACACCCCCACCGAAGTGGGTACATCACCCCCACCGAAGTGGGTACATCACCCCCATCGAAATGGGTACATCACCCCCATCAACATGGGTACATTACCCCCATCGAAATGGGTACATCACCCCCATCAACATGGGTACATCACCCCCATCAACATGGGTACATCATCGAAGGTCAGTCACGGAGACTGGAACCCTTGCGTGCACACTATAGGATAGCTGAACCTCTCACGGTTGAGCTTAAAGGCATTAGAGCCGTGCACTTCACTTCACTTCACTTACATACCTCACACGATTTCATTCATTCATTAATGCATGCACTCATTCATTACGTTCCTCTTTTCTTTATCTTCCACTTTACGTTACATAATACTTTCATTTCATTCATTAACGTTCAACGCAAAGATATAGAAAGATAATCATACATAGCAAGGAACACAACATAAACATAAACATACGGCATCGTCATACATACGCATCAATCATACATCACATCACGCACATCATACATACTATGCATCACTCGCACCGCCATGCCCAACATAACACATAACATCATGCATATTACCATCATCTCCATCAACATCCACATCATAATCTCATCATCCTGCGTTACCTTATACCGTCCATGCCCTTCACATCGTCCAGGAATTCCATCTCGGTTATCATTTCTGAACACTTAGGCGAATGGGCATCTATGCGAATGGACCCTATGCGAATGGACTATGGGCGAATGGACCTCTATGCGAATGGACTCTAGTCGCATAGCTTTCATGCGTCTGGCCTTCAGTCGCATGACTTCAGGCGCATGGGCTTCAGTCGCATACTCTTCATGCGAATGAACCTCAGTCGCATGGCCTCCAGGCGCATAACCTCAGTGCGAATGAACCTCAGTCGCACCATCTCTCAATCGCATGACTCCCAAGCACATGAACTTCAATCGCATGACCATCATGCGTATGGACCTCAATCGCATAGCAAACGTGCGTATGGACCTCAGTCGCACTTCAATCGGCCGAATGGCCTCCAGTCGCCCTCCAGTCGGTCGCATAGCCCTAGCTGGTGCAGAGTGCAGTTAGGTCGACTGCAGCCGCGAGTTTCGACCTCCAACCCCTTCCAAACCTCTTTTAAGCTCAAATCAACCCTTCTAAAGGTTAGGGAATCATACCATGACCTCATACAAGCATAACCAAGCAAGAAATCGAGCCTCAAACACATCATACACATACATACATGCATCAAAACGGGTTTTCACCCAAAAACTCGAAAATAGGTTTTTGGACGTGTTCCAGCCCCAAAATCAGTTGAAAACGTGTAAAAGAGGGGTCCTAGAACTCACCTTAACGATCCCGTTGAGTAGAACTTCGATTTGACTCGCTCCACGTTGAATTCCACGCTCGAATCCACCCGAACCAACTTTTCTCCTCTTTTCTCCTTCTCCTCTCTTCTGCTCTCTTGGCTGAAATATGGGGAGAATAGGGGTGTTTTCCCCCTTTTATACTCCCGTGCATAGAAGTTTCTCTCGTTGGCGGGTTTGGTCCCTCGACTTTGGACTTTATTTCTTTTTCTTCTCTCGTCGGCTACAAAGGAAATTTCCGGGTGTTACAAGTCCACCCCCCTTAAATGGGTTTCGTCCTCGAAACCTATCTATCCTTAAACCGTCGCGAGCAATTCTGTCTCATCTCTTCTCCAGTCTCCCACCTGGAGTTCAATCGGTCTACGTCGTTTATCCCCTCGCGACTTCTTATCTATCTTTGGCTAGCTTCATCAATGCTTTAATCCCTTCGAGCTTCTCGATCGTGGCCTCAATCACCTCATTACTTCCTATACGACATTTGGTGCTCCGCCTTCATTTGTAGACAAGCAAGGCATTTAATCTTGTACTCCACCATATCGCGCTTTGTGCACCTTCCCGCCACTGTCATCGAAATCACATTCGGAATCGTCGTGACTCAATCACCTTAAGCCATCACCATGATCCCCTTAGACGCTATCAACCGTATTGTCTTTTTGCAACACATAGTGTTCGCTCCGTAGTCCGCCAAACAATCCACTCTTAGGGCTACATCGAATGGCGTATTTATATTCTTACCACTAACAGGCAATTTAGCACAGAAAGCAGCAGGAATAAAACTTTTACTAACGCCAACATTAAATAACACAAGCCAAGAATCTATTTACTAGGAACATACCTGACATAACATCGAAGTCCGTCCTAGCTTCCTCCGATCTTCTTCACCCCTGAGCCTCCAGCCCTTTGCTTCTTACAGTCCCTGCTCTTATGACCTTCCTCACCACAAGAATAACACTTCCCCATGCCGCAGTTCTTCGCTACATGTCCGGTCCTTCCACAACGAAAGCAGGCATCAGTCCCCAATCTACATTCCCCGGGGTGCCTGTGTCCACACTTGTCACACCTTTCCGAACCCACATCATTTATGACCACACGCTGGTCATCCACCCGTGCACCTTTGTCACTTGGAGCGGCTCCGTCGCGTCCCAATCGCTTCCCGTTCCAATCCCGATCACCATCTCCTTTCTTGCTACCTTCTGTCACCACCATCAATCTTTCATCGTATAATCTTCCCGCTAAATCAACCGCCGACCTAAACGTGCTCGGTCGGGCAGCAATCATGTGCCTACGAATGTCCGTTGGCAGGCCATGAATATACCTCTTGATCTTTCGTGAGAGGGGTGTCACCTGATCCGGCACCAGTCGTGCCATTTCGTTGAACTTGGTGGTGTATTGCTGATGCGTCATTGTTCCCGCCTCCAGCTGCAGGAAGTCTCTTTCAACTTTATCCATCTCACGGTGCGGACAGAATTCCTCAATCACCAACCTCTTCAACTCTGACCATCTCATCCTTCCGATAGCCTTGCTTCCCTCAACTTGGACTATGTTGTCCCACCAGCACAAAGCTGAGTCCACGAAAGAGTGGGTAGCAAATTTGACTTTCTGATCTTCTCGGCACTCGCTGATATTTAAAACAGCTTCCATCTTTCTCACCCATCGGTGAGCAGCAGCAGCAGTGCCATTACCATCAAAAGTAGGGGGCTTGCATCGCTGAAACGCCCCATAGTTACAGCCTCGTGCCGCCTCCGGCGTAGGCTCTTCCTCTTCTTCTTCCTCTTCGTCATCGGAGAGAACTGTTTCAGTCCCGGGTCGTCTCCTTTCGCCCGAAGGTCTACCCCTTTCCTTTCTCTCCTCATCTCTAACATCCTTTATAACTTCGGTCACCACAGACGGTAGGATCGTCTGCATGACCTAATGCACTTCCTCTACGACCGCCTCTCTCATCGAGGCCCTCTGATTAGCATTCTCGTCACCGCCCTCAGGATGAGGGGTCACAGGTTCTTTGTGAACTACCCTTTCGGCCCTTGCCCTTCCTCTTGTGACCCGTGGTTCAGCACCACGTCCACCGTCACCTCCACCACGACAAGCTTTCGAAGATCTTCCACCAGCCATTCTCTAGACACACTGAAAGATTCAAACACTAACACAGTCATTCAAGGAACAGCTCAGTTTATGTCAAGTATAGTAAGTCCCTAATTACAGTGGCCAGTTGTGATTAGCCACTTACTTTACTCTTCATACTCCAAGCATTACCTATCCTGACTACATCAGTATCTAAATCTACCAGCAACACATAAACCATATAACATGCGCACGTAAAACCGGTTAACTTTACAAAAACATACCTGATGGCATGCAGCTACTCAGATTGGCATCCCATTCCCTTTCCGTCCCATTCTCAGTTTAAGATTAGGTTTTTGAAAATATTTACCCAATTCACTTAAACTTTGGCTCTGATACCAACTTGTAAGGCCCCGTTCCCGGGACACCTACAGTTGGACATTCATCGCACTCAAAACATATATTTACATTTTTCTTTCATAAATAGTTGCAGCGGAAACATTAAAAACATAATTTCATTCCATCAAAATACTTTTGCATAATAGTACAATCGTCTTTTTAACAATATCATGACACATTTATTACAAAAGCATTAAACATAAAGATGCCATCCAAAATACGCTGAGTAGCCGCCCCGTGCCATCCTCAGCAACATACCTGCCAACTGGAAACACATCAAAGCCAGCGTTGCTGAGTGAGTTCTAGTTTTATAATAAAACTTACTTTTCTTTCGGAAAACCGTTCTTTACTTTCTTTACAAAAACATTCGTTACATACATGCGTTCACACAGCATACGTACATACAGATGATATCATTATTATCTTCATCATTACGTTCGTTACACTCATCCATTATCTTTCACTTCATTCTAGATCCTGTCAGACTTTACCCTCTTCATGGCACACAGCCACGATTACTGAGGTCGAATGACAAGTATCCCGTTTCATACATTATTAGGATCATTCGTTAACGTTCATTTCATACATTCATTCTCTCATTCATCTCTTTACTCATTACCCTTCCTTACTCGAATCTTGTCTTATGCAATATCCCCGACTCATGCTTGAAAGCTGATGATGTGCCGGGACCTGCTCACAAGCCCCGACTCATGTCCGAAGACTGACACAACACCAGGATACGCGACAAAGATCCCATATGAGTCAATCACAGGGATTGAACTCCATCCGAGGCTGTTGCAACACCAAGTCGCTCACCTCAATAGCCATCTCAATGAATGTACGCTATCCGAGTCTTTTGCACCCCTAGGGTTGCTCACCTCATTGCCCATCACGATAGCAAGCTATCCGAATCTTTTGCAACAACAAGGTTGCTCACCCCAAGGCAACATCACGATAGCACGTACTCGAGTCTTTTGCAACGACTGGGTTGCTCACCTCATACATATACATGGCTTCATGCTACACCCCCGGAGTTATGCGTAACCCGGGTAACCATCATACATTACACCCCCAACATTATGGGTACTACACCCCCACCGAAGTGGGTACATCACCCCCATCAACATGGGTACATCACCCCCATCGAAATAGGTACATCACCCCCATCAACATGGGTACATCACCCCCATCAACATGGGTACATCATCGAAGGTCAGTCACGGAGACTGGAACCCTTGCGTGCACACTATAGGATAGCTGAACCTCTCACAGTTGAGCTTAAGGCATTAGAGCCGTGCACTTTACTTCACTTCACTTACATACCTCACACGATTTCATTCATTCATTAATGCATGCACTCATTCATTACGTTCCTCTTTTCTTTATCTTCCACTTTACGTTACATAATACTTTCATTTCATTCATTAACGTTCAACGCAAAGATATAGAAAGATAATCATACATAGCAAGGAACACAACATAAACATACGACATCGTCATACATACACATCAATCATACATCACATCACGCACATCATACATACTATGCATCACTCGCACCGTCATGCCTAACATAACACATAACATCATGCATATTACCATCATCTCCATCAACATCCACATCATAATCTCATCATCCTGCGTTACCTTATACCGTCCATGCCCTTCACATCGTCCAAGAATTCCATCTCGGTTATCATTTCTGAACACTTAGGCGAATGGGCATCTATGCGAATGGACTATGGGCGAATGGACCTCTATGCGAATGGACTCCCAGTCGCATAGCTTTCATGCGTCTGGCCTTCAGTCGCATGACTTCAGGCGCATGGGCTTCAGTCGCATACTCTTCATGCGAATGAACCTCAGTCGCATGGCCTCCAGGCGCATGGACTTTAGTCGCATAACCTCAGTGCGAATGAACCTCAGTCGCACCATCTCTCAATCGCATGACTCCCAAGCACATGAACTTCAATCGCATGACCATCATGCGTATGGACCTCAATCGCATAGCAAACGTGCGTATGGACCTCAGTCGCACTTCAATCTGCCGAATGGCCTCCAGTCGCCCTCCAGTCGGTCGCATAGCCCTAGCTGGTGCAGAGTGCAGTTAGGTCGACTGCAGCCGCGGGTTTTTGACCTCCAACCCCTTCCAAACCTCTTTTAAGCTCAAATCAACCCTTCTAAAGGTTAGGGAATCATACCATGACCTCATACAAGCATAACGAAGCAAGAAATCGAGCCTCAAACACATCATACACATACATACATACATCAAAACGGGTTTTCACCCAAAAACTCGAAAATAGGTTTTTGGACGTGTTCCAGCCCCAAAATAAGTTGAAAACGTGTAAAAGAGGGGTCCTAGAACTCACCTTAACGATCCCGTCGAGTAGAACTTCGATTTGACTCGCTCCACGTTGAATTCCACGCTCGAATCCACCCGAACCAACTTTTCTCCTCTTTTCTCCTTCTCCTCTCTTGGCTGAAATATGGGGAGAATAGGGGTGTTTTCCCCCTTTTATACTCCCGTGCATAGAAGTTTCTCTCGTTGGCGGGTTTGGTCCCTCGACTTTGGACTTTATTTCTTTTTCTTCACTCGTCGGATACAAAGGAAATTTCCGGGTGTTACATTAGGAAGTTTTCAAAGAAAAGATAGTTGGACTAAACAAATCAATGTATCAGTTAAAATTAAATCTTTATGATAAAGACTGTAACATAAAGGATTTGACAATCGTAATAATGAACTAACTTTGGAAATTAACAAATTAAACAGTGAACTCTTATCTTCAGAGCTAATTGTTGACAAGTTTCAATTGTCTTCAACTATGGTTAAAGGTATAATCAAATCTCAAATGACACAGAAAATCAGTGGTGGTAAAGGAGGAGTTGCTTACTCTAACATTGCACCACCGATTAATCATTATTATACCTCTTTGCCTTCATCAATTAACAACTGTGATGAAGAGACCTATGGTTTAGGTTTTTAAACAAAGTCCGACTTAACATCTTCAGTCAATGTTCCATTGACTGTTGATCCTGTCATTAAAACTGAAATTAAAATTTATCATGACAATGTTTTTGCAGAAAGTGTGAAGAAGGACGGGTTGGTTGAAGATTAGAATAGTGATGATGAATTAGATTTTGATAATAATAAAAATTGTAATGACAAATCTCTGTGTAATTCATCTTTGGTTAATGAAAAGTTAAATGTTTTGAATATTTCAAATAATTGTCTAATAATGTCAAATAAAGAAGCTAAGGTTAGGTAAACTAACGTCTTAAGAAAATTTTTATAGGTTTATATTTTTATACCCTATTGAATTATTAAAGTAAGTTTATTTTACTAACTCTTTATGAATCTTATATGTGTTGGTGATCATGCATATGTTATGAGAGCATGCATGCAACCATGTATAAATATTTACGTATGCATGTGTATGAATATTTGTGAACTTTATGATCTTTCATGTATAAATATTTACGTATGCATGTGTATGAATATTTGTGAACTTTATGATCTTTGAACCATGTGTGTTAGTTACCAATCATAAGACTAAGTGATTAATTAGCTTAATATTAAATGCTTTAACTATAGGTAATGTACTAAAAATTTAAGCTTAATCAATCATCACCAAACAAAATTACATCAAGAAACTTTGAATCAAAACTAAAATAAATCACACCTTAAGCACCTAAACACCAACATAGACACAACCTTAGCCATAATCTCGGTTAATTAGAACACTAATTAACCCGATTAAGCACCTAAGTGTTTGTCTAAGCCTAGGTTAATGACTAAGAAAGTCATTAGCACCACAATTTGACACCTAGCCAATCCTTACACCAATCACCACCTTAAATCGCCACCTTGCATGATCTTGACACTAACCTTCCCTTCAAACCGCACCTAGCCGGCCCTCTCATTAACCACCATTTAATCCGCCACCTTAGCATCTAAGATGGACACCTAAGGACTCTAAAATCCCCACCTCAACACCCCTAGTATAGACCTAATGATAGCAAAATTCCCCTTGAAACTCTCGACCGCATGGAACTCAAACCACAACCATCACCATCCTTGACCGCCACCTCTCTTGACTCTCTCTCGGTTAACATACAACCGTTACCACCATCTCCTACACCAAGCCAATCCTCACTTTCAAAAACAACATAGCCAAGCTAACCCTCACTAGTTTATCATCATCAATCTCCAAGTTCAAGAACTATTCCACCAGGTGGATCATCCAAGACTAGTCAAGCAATTCTCTTAGTTTCTTGCATCAACACTCAAGGTTTGATTTTTAAATCCACTAGATAAGAAGTGTATGGGTGTGTTTAAACTAAACACATACAAATCAACCCTTTAAGAATCATCAAGATCATTTTCAAAAACTTATAAAAAAATAATGTTATTCAAAAATCAGTAAGGAAAGGATTCAAAAACAGAACGTATGAAGATTTTATAAATCAAAGATTTAAACAAAAATACAAGAATTAAAGGGTTAAAACATCGATATTTTTGATGAATTGGATTAAATACTTAAATGACTGTGATTGTAAGAATAAAATTAGGAAATTGTTAAAAATATTAGAATTAGCATTCTGTAAATTTTGATGTAATAATAATAGGCAGATTATTTTATATAATTTGTTCAAGGAAATAAAAGAAAATTTTATTTTAGAAGCTTCGAACTTAGTAAAAATCTGGAAAAATTATATAATGACCTTTATATTTTATAGCAATTCTTGAATAAATTTCGTGATTTAATTCGCATTTATTCCTGAGTTATATATTTTAGAATATTCTATAATTGGAAATTTTGGAAAAAATATCTAGACAAAGAGTTGAATTACGAAAAATTTACATAAATTATGATATTTAAAATAGAATAGTAGGTATGAATTTCGGAATTTTTAGTGATGTTTTAATATTTCTGCTGATTTATATGGAAATTGTAAAATTTCTAGTAAATTATTTATTATGAATTGCAAGTCTGATATTTTATGAAATAAACTATATTTTGAATGTTTATGCTGCTGAAATAAAGCTATCGGTTTAGAATTTTCAATTAAATACTGAAAATTTTAAAGAAATTTGTTTTATTCTAACAAATAAATTAGTTTATAGGAATTTCTTGATTTGGCTGGAAATAATGTGAGATTCATAGCCCCACTTTTACATTTATAAGTTTTGGGGGAAAAAGCATACTGTTTTATGATTAATGCTATTAAAAGTAAGACTTTTGAGATTACTATCATTATGAAACTATTTCGAGTGAGGAACCGTCTGGTAATATAGGTAGCGCTACTTAGGAAACTATTTCCTGCACCAACAGGATGAGTGTTGTGATGCTATATTATCTGATTTTATGATTTGTATTTGTGATAGTTATAAATCACCTGGCTTATAAGTAGGTTTGGTTGTAATCTTATTTATATTACATCAATGTATTTTGTTTAGTAATTAAACCTATGTTCTCACCAACATTATGTTGACTGTTTTGAGTATGTTTTTTCAGGTAATCAGAATGACTAAAAGTATTATGTTTTCGTTTGATGTGTACCATGGATGGGGTGCGGTATTGGGAAGAACGTTGTCAAATTAACTGTCAACATGTATGATCTTAGTATAATTGTGGAAGCGCATTTCCACTACTATTGAAGAATGTAGCAGTTAAACAAGACACTTTTGTACTAGGGTTATGTTAAATTTTGTAAAAGTCTTATATAGACAAGTTTTGTATAAAATATAATGTAACCCATACTCATATCTACCTATATCAATCTATGGAATGTTATGTTATATTATTTATCATATTACTTGTTGCATTTACTTGGTAATCAATGTGTTCTGAGCTAAAAAGTCACACCCAAGCAATTCACACTTCCATCGGGATGTGACAAGTTGGTATCAGAGTCATTGGTTATAGAGAATTAGGTATTATGAAATGCCTAGACTATAACCATAAGCTCGTATGATAATAATTTATCAGCATAACTAAACACTTATATGTTTATGTGATAACAAACCCTAATGAGAAGGGAATAAATAGGAAATTTTTATGATTTCATATATATATATATATGTTTAATTTTTAAAGTGATAATTTGATATAGGGCAAGATTTGTTTTATTATATATATACATGATATGTAAATATGAAATATTTGATGAATCTGCTTAACTAATTGTTTTGATTAGTATTCTATTAGAACCTTTGCAGCTATGAATTCAGATAGTCAATATAGTGAAACTGATCCCTCACAGTGTTCAGACCATAGCAACCTTAAGGAAGCAACACCAGAAACAGAACCTCAGAATAATATGAAAAATTTCCCAACCCGAAATCAAGACTAACACAAAGCCAAAGTTTTATGTTCGACGTGCACCTGTAACCATCGAGGGTTATACGATCGAGACCCCTAGGAAGAGGATACGACGTGGCGAGAGATTTTTGACCAAAGAAGTTAAAAACTTAGAAGAACAAAACCCAGAAACTTTCCTCCTGACATCTAAAATAACACCAACAGCCCAACCGATAGCTTTGAAACTAAGGAGAAAGAAATCAAAAGACAAAGGTTGTAAGATTGTCAGATAGAAACAACCCAACAAATCTTTAAGAAAGTTAAGAAGATTCAACAAGGAATTCGGGCAATTCAAAAAGATGTCAAAGAAATAAAAGCACAAAAGAAAAGTATCTTCACAAAGATATGGGATTGGGTTTGTAAAGATTAGAGCTATTATAAACCTTAAACCTGATGTAGTAACCCTAAACGTATAAGAATAAGAACGTAATGAAATATACTCTTTGTTTTATGACTAGTAATTGTTATGTTTTAGATAAAACTTATATTCGAATATATATTCTTGTCTTCTTAAAAGTATTAATACGATTAAAATATAGTGAAACATGTCGCCAAAAAGGAACACTCAACCCGTACGAAGAACTGCACGAGTTGGACGACCAAGAACTAGGCTAGGAGAGGAAGCTCCGCCAGTAAATACCACTGCAAATGAGAATGAAAGAATTTCTCAATTAGTGACTCAACAACTAGAAGCTGCAATACCTACATTAGTGGCTCAACTGCGACAGAAGCTTAACTTCGGAGTTGCACCGCCTGAACACGAAGAACCAGAAAATGCCAACATAGGAGAACACCAGGAAGAAGTTGTAAACGGAATCAGAAAAGGATTTTCCTATAAGACTTTCATGTCATGCAGACCCCGAGAATTTAACGGGAAAGGAGGAGCACTACAAGCCTTACGTTGGTTAGATGAGATGGAATCAGTGTTGGATATTAGTAACTGTGCTGATAACTACAAAACCATGTTTGCTTCGCATTCCCTCAAGGGAGAAGCACAATCTTGGTGGAAAACGGAGATTGAAACAAATGGAAGGCACGTTATGAACGGATTAGGCTGGAAAGAATTTAGGAACCTAGTGATTGAGAAATATTGCCCTTATAATGAGATAGAAAGGATAGAAACAGAATTCTTAGCACTAGAAATGAAGGGTGTTGCACATCAGGAATATACAGATAGATATAATAAGTTATCTAGATTAGTGCCACACTTAGTTACGCTAGAAACTAAAAGGATAGGAAGGTATATCTGGGGTCTAGTACCACAGATAAGAGGAATGGTAAAATCTGCAATGCCTAAATTTTTTAGGATGCAGTAACATTAGCAGGAAGTTTGACAGACGAAATGATTAGGAACGGATCGCTGGCTAATTCAAGGATTAAAGATAAGAGGAAATGGAACAACAACAATCCAGGAAGAAAATTTGGAGAAAACTAGAACAAGAAGGTAGCCAGAAACCCAGTAAGAAACTTCCTAGGAATTGTTCAAGACAAGAAACCACAGACAGAAGGACAACCATGGTGCGGTACTTGCCAGAGGTACCATCATGGTAAATGCATGATTGTGATTTGTTACAACTGCAAAAAGAAAGGACACATATCCCGAGACTGTAAGGGACCTACAAACCCTAAACCAGTTTGTTATCAGTGTGGAAATGAGAATCATTTTCGCAACGAGTGTCCACAACTGAAAGGCAAAACCCCAATTAACCCAAACAACCCCGTGGAAGAGAATTTGTGTTGCAAGCTGAAGAAGCCCGACATGAACCAGAAGTAGTGACGGGTACGTTTCTCGTTAACAACCTATACGCAACAATATTATTCGATACATGAGCAACTCGTAGTTTTGTTTTGAATATATTTAAACCTTTACTTAATCTAACCTCAGAGAAACTGAAAAGTAAATATTATAGAATTAGCTGATGGAAAGATAATTGAAGCTTGTGAAACTATTCCTAACTGTACTTTAAATTTAGATGAGTATTGTTTTTATATAGATCTGATTCCATTGAATTAGGAGGTTTGATATTGTTGTGGGAATGGATTGGTTAAGTAAGAATCAGGTTAAAATTATATGTGGTAAGAGATTAATAAAAATTCCTTTGACTCAGGAAAAGAAAATTCTCTGTTTATATGGTGAGAAACCTAGAGGTGATATGAAAATAGTCTAATGTAAGAAAGCTCAGAAATGTTTAAGAGAGAAATGCTTAGCTTTTCTAGCCCATGTAGTTGATACAAAACTAGATAAGATGAATTTAGAAAATGTTCCTATCATCAGTGAATATCCGGATGTATTTCCCGATGAATTACCAGGTTTGCACCCCCTCGTCAAGTAGAATTCAAGATTGAACTAATACCAGAGTCTGCCCCTATTGCCAAAGCACCATATCGTTTAGCACCAACAGAAATGAAAGAATTAATGACTAAGAAAGTCATTAGCACCACAATTTGACACCTAGCCAATCCTTACACCAATCACCACCTTAAATCGCCACCTTGCATGATCTTGGCACAAACCTTCTCTTCAAACCGCCACCTAGTCGGCCCTCTCATTAACCACCCTTTAATCCGCCGCCTTAGCATCTAAGATGGACACCTAAGGACTTTTAAAATCCCCACCTCAACACCCCTAGTATAGACCTAATGGTAGAAAAATTCCCCTTGAAACTCTCGGCCGCATGGAACTCAAACCACAACCATCACCATCCTTGACCGCTACCTCTCTTGACTCTCTCTCGGTTAACATACAACCGTTACCACCATCTCCTACACCAAGCCGATCCTCACTTTCAAAAACAACATAGCCAAGCTAAGCCTCACTAGTTCATCATCATCAATCTCCAAGTTCAAGAACTATTCCACTAAGTGGATCATCCAAGGCTAGTCAAGCAATTCTCTTAGTTTCTTGCATCAACTCTCAAGGTTTGATTTCTAAAACCACTAGATAAGAAGTGTATGGGTGTGTTTAAACTAAACACATACAAACCAACCCTTTAAGAATCATCAAGATCATTTTCAAAAACTTATAAACAAATAATGTTATTCAAAAATCAGTAAGGAAAGGATTCAAATACAGAAAGTTTGAAGATTTTATAAATCAAAGATTTAAACAAACTAATACAAGAATTAAAGGGTTAAAACATAGATATTCTTGATGAATTGGATTAAATACTTAAATGACTGTGATTGTGGGAATAAAACTAGAAAATTTTTAGAAAATGTTAGAATTAGCATTCTGTAAATTTTGATGTAATAATAATAGGCAGATTATTTTATATAATTTGTTCAAAGAAATAAAAGAAAATTTTATTTCAGAAGCTTCGAACTTAGTAAAAATATGGAAAAATTATATAATGACCCTTATATTTTATAGCCATTCCTGAATAAATTTCGTGATTTAGTTCTCATTTATGCCTGAGTTATATATTTTAGAATATTCTGTAATTGGAAATTTTGGAAAAAATATCTAGACAGAGAGTTAAATTACGAAAACTTTACTTAAATTATGATATTTAGAATAGAACAATAGGTATAAATTTCAGAATTTTTAGTGATGTTTTAATATTTCTGCTGATTTATATGGAATTTGTAAAATTTCTAGTAAATTTTTTATTATGAATTATGAGTCTGAAATTTATGGAATAAACTATATTCTTGAATGTTTATGCTACTGAAATTTGATGATTTTAGGAAAAACAGAAGCTATCGTTTAGAAATTTCAATTAAATGCTGAAAATTTTAAAAAAATTTGTTTTATTCTAACAAATAAATTGTTTTATAGGAATTTCTTGATTTTGCTGGAAATAAGGTGAGATTCATAGCCCCAATTTTTACATTTATAAGTTTTGGGGGAAAACATACTGTTTTATGATTGATGCTATTACAAGTAAGACTTTTGAGATTACTCTCATTATGCCATAAACTACAACCATTAATTCGAATGAGAAACCGTCTGGTAATATAGGTAGTCCTACTTAGGAAAATATTTCCTGCACCAACAGGATGAGTGTTGTGATGCTATATTATCTGATTTTGAGATTTATATTTGTGACAGTTATAAATCACCTGGCTTATAAATAGGTTTGGTTGTAATCTTATTTATATTGCATCAATGTATTTTGTTTAGTAATTAAACCTATGTTCTCATCAACATTATTTTGACTGTTTTGAGTATGCTTTTTCAGGTAATCAAATGACTAACAATATTATATTTTCGTTTGATGTGTACAATGGATGGGTGAGGTAATGGGAAGAACGTGTGTCAAATTAAATATGAACATGTATGATCTTAGTATAATTGTGGATGCGCATTTCCACTACTATTGACGAATGTCGCATTTAAACAAGACACTTTTGTACTAGGGTTATGTTAAATTTTGTAAAAGTCTTATATAGAGAAGTTTTGTATAAAATATAATGTAACCCGTACTCATATCTACCAATATCAATCTATGGAATGTTATGTTATATTATATATCATATTACTTGTTGCATTTACTTGGTAATCAATGTGTTCTGAGCTAAAAAGTCACACCCTAGCATTTCACGCTTCCGCCTGATGTGACAATGGAATATTTAAAGCCTCGTTTGAATCTAAAGCAAATCATAATGAAAAAGGAAAACGAGAGATTGTTAAAGACTCTATAGGAAAAAGAAATACTAAAACCAAATTCTATGATAACAATGGATGATATCATCAACAGTTCGAGAAAGCTATTTGAATACGAAATGTTTATTATAATAAATGTTGTTATGTTTGTGGA
The DNA here is from genome assembly GCA_025215565.1 of Flaveria ramosissima. NCBI lineage: Eukaryota > Viridiplantae > Streptophyta > Magnoliopsida > Asterales > Asteraceae > Flaveria > Flaveria ramosissima. The sequence goes on from CM046046.1 coordinate 67,893,372, forward strand.
AAGCCAAATCACATGGCTAGAAACTATCATCATCAACGTTCTTTGACAAGTAAACAAAGATTTCACAATTCTATTGCAAATAATAGAAAACAATTATTTATAAATGCTAAATTTAAAAGGTATTTTAGTCAGTCAAACTCATTTACTGACAACAAAAATGATCAAAAGAACACAAATCTGCAAAAAGGTAAATTTATCAAGAAATCTTTACATGTCAATGATGACAATTCATTTTTAACACAAAACGCTTTCAAGAAACTGATTAAACCAATTTGACAATGAAAGGTGAAAACAATTGCATCAGAACCTGATATTGCTAAAGATTATATCTTCAATGATAAAGAGATATGATATCACAGCCAGTATCATATTTTGGATGAGAAAGGTGTGCTCAAGTCAACAATGGCTTGGGTTCCTAAAACTAAATAAATCTCTTATACATGCAGGAACATCCTAGACCCAGCATCAACAGTGTTTGGCACGTTGATAGTGATGTTATCCCTGATGATGATCATGTGTAGTCTGATGCAGTGCAGTTAATTTTTCTTTTTCATTTTCTTTATTTATTTTATTTTCTGTTTAACTTAAATTCATGTTATTTAGCTGTCTATTAAAATCCTAAAATAATTAAATCCATTAAGATTTTAGAATTTTAGGGGGAGAATAGGTCAGCCAGTAACATTAAAAAAAAATAAGGGAAAAGGAGAGGCTAGCTGATATAAGGTAAACAGTACTTGTGATACCAATTCAAACCCTTTGGAAAATAATAGTACACAGGAACAAATCAAAAGGGACTTTAAAATTTAATTTAGAAAAGATGCAAAAGTCAAAGTATAAGTCTGTGTAGTCTGAGCAATATAAAAGGAAAGATGACAGAAAAACTGGTAACTACTAAGGTAACACAACGAAAGTAGACCTAGAGGTTGCTAGACCACAGATGATATGTCGGTAGATTCAACACAATAGATGATTAGACCTGACTAGTGATCTCAAGATCAAACTAAGTTGTTCAACTGACTGTGGGCTCCCATCTTGTCACTGGTTAACACAATCAACAATATTCCAATAAGGGGTAATGAGCATGTAAACGCCACAAATGTGTGCGGATGACCATAAGTAGAGCAAAGCACGAAAAAAAATGAAAGACAAATGCTATCAAGCTAATAACTTATGTTGTTGGTGCATTCTGTGCAAAAGAAAATTAAGCTACTCTAACAAGAAGATAGGTTGTGTGCCTCTCTGCTGTGCGATGGCACTGACCTGAGGATAAGCATAACCTAGATATTCTAGAATTCATTGTTGTTTGCCCCCTCTCTCCTGTGCGATGGCACTGACCTGAGGGTTGGCTTCTCTTTGAATGCTCTAAGAATAGTCTCTTCTTGCAAAAATACCCGTAGACCGCTCAAAAGCTCCTGAGGAATGTTGATTACCATATAAGTGTGGGATCCACAAATGTTAGTTGAAATAATTAAACTTTAAACTATCACCAATCTGTGTCAAAAGTCTTTGTATGGATTTAACAGGAAAAATATACTGACAATCATCGTGACTGCAATTCTTGAAAGTTCAAATCAATGTGGGAATCTAATAGTACCAGTATGATTTCCTAAATTTGCTAACGACTCTGGATGAAAACAAAGAATTAAGCATCAAAAGGTTTTGATAACAAGTCCCAAATGATTTGACTTGCCTGTATGATTCCAAAATTGAATTGGTCCAGGTATGGTCAAACTAAATAGAAGCTGCCTATTCCAGAACCAAATCCAGTAGATTTCTATCTTAGGATTTATCTCTCACAAAAAGTCAAAAACAAGTTTAATTTTTGTACTTTAGTTTAATTTTCTAAGTTATTTAGTCATTTTTGTTTGGTTGTTTGTTGGACTACATCATGAAATTCAGTATAGGATTAACTCACCAAAAAGGGTCATGTCTGAGATGACCACGTGTGTTTTTCAAAGGATAAATGGGTCACGTCTGAGGTGACAAATTGTTTAAAATGATCACGTCTGAGGTGATTAAAATTTTTCAAGTTAAAATGATCATGTCTGAGATGGTCAAATGCTCATAATGTTAATTTAATAGTTAAAAAGGGGTTTAAATGTAAAATGGTCAAAATGGCAGAAAATTTCATAAGTATAACCCATTCGCATGACTGGACCATGAGTATGGACCAATCATGCGAATGGGTCCCATTCGCACGACTGGACATGAGAATGAACCATTCACCCGAATGGCTTATCAGACTGATCCATTCGACCGAATGAAAGGGTGCGAATGAGTCAGTCGACCGACTGAGCCTCAGTCGGTCAACTGAAGGTGCGAATGAGTCAGTCGACCGACTGAGCCTCAGTCGGCCAACTAAATGCGACTAACTGGGCCAATCGCACGACTGAGCTTCAGTCGCCCGAATGATCTGAGCGAATGAGGCCAGTCGGCCGATTAAACTCAGCTTCAGTATTTAAAGGGCCATAGTCGATCGCATTCTACTCATCACCCCCAATCGCTTCTTTTTCGCACATAGTACCGTTACTCTGCCGAAATTTCTTTAGACCTTGTTCTTACACTCTTATTGATCTTCTGACTTGCGTTTACATTTATACAGGTAAATTACAGTGAAATCTTACCGAAATCAGAAGAAATTGAACCCTAATTTGAGATATTCGAGTGAAACAAGAACCGGACTTTAAATGACCTAATAACCAACAGAAACTAAGCAACATGTTAAAATTAAGTCTAATAGGTTATTAGTGATGAGATGGCGAGTCTAAAGAACCGTTAAACCACGTTAAATTACTTGATTTGGTCAAGATTCGAACCACAGGCGACTGAACAGTGGGACAAGCGACTGGTCGACCGGATGAACTCCAATCGCACGATTGAATCTTGCGATTGGGTCAATCAGCCGAATGCACCATGCGAATGAGCTCAGTCGGCCGACTGAACCAATCGCAGACTCAGCCAACAGATTGAACTCAGTCGCATGTCTCATTCACCCGAATGAGCTCAGTCGCATGAAAGGACAACCGACTGACTTCAGTCGCATGATTCATTCGCATGAATGAATCAGAATGAATTTAAATAAGATACTTAGAACTGAATTGTGATGTATTATTTACTAATTCTTCTGTGTCTTGTGTTTCAGGTAAATGGCTGATAGATGGTCCATCAACCCTAAGCACAATATATTTGCTCATTTGGACCATACGACTCGGAATGGTGCCGAGTTTACAGAGATCATTGCTTTTCTTCGACGTTCTCGGATCCACAAGGCCATTTCTACACCGTGTACTCCTTATAGGTCGTTACATCAGGCCTTCTGGGAGAATGCCTCCGTTGATCGTTCATGTGAGCCATACAGCATACGAAGCTCCATTCGTGGTCAGGATATTAAGATTACAGCAGCTGACATCCAGAGAGTACTTGATTTTGGGGACGATACTGATCACCCCACCAGACTACATCCGCTTACAGTCAGAGGTTGCTTTCTGAGGATTAAGTACGGTGGGGACATCAAACTCAGGTGTGCTCAACAAGAACAACCTGTGTCCCCAGTATAAGTACTTAGCACATGTGATTCTGAAGTGCATTGCTTCTCGGAGGGGTGGGTTTGATGATCTGTCAGACCAGATTCAGAATGCCTATGTGGCACTGGTGCTGAACCACCCCTTCAGCTTCTCGAGCATGATCTTCTCGTATCTGGTGGAGAATCTGGAGGCCAAGGGGAAGGAGGGTTTTTGTATGTACCCTAGATTTCTGTAGCTGATTTCAATGAGAAGCTGCCATCACTTCCCAAGGAGAGCCATGATGCTGTGGCCTTAGAGATTATGGATCACACGACTTTGGGTCGTATGAGAGTGTATCGGGATAAGCAGGTAAAGCCCCAGGTGAAGAGATTGATCGGCCATCTGGCCAATGAGAGGTATGTGGCGCCGGGTAGACGCAAGTGGCGTCACGATGACAGCGACTCAGATGATGAGCGGCTATTACTCCCAGAGCATGATTCAGATGATGATGACAGTGGGGATACTGGAGATGACATGCCCATTCCACCGAGGGGCATAGCTATAGACGTTATACCTCCAGTATCTGCCCCCTCAGGAGACATAGCAGAGTCAGCCGGGTTCCACCAGGACTTTATACCTGGTGAGGAAGAAGACGAGTCAGATGAGGAGCCATTGACTAGGACTGTGGGAAGCAAAGTCGCTCCCACAGAGCATGGACTTCGGGCGGTTGGTGAACGCCCCAGGGATTCGGGAGAGACTGCTGCAGATCCTAACTATGCCCCAGAGCCATCTAGCCATGTTCTAGGGGGAGCATCCTCCTCGACTGGATCGAGGAAGAAAAGGATGGCTCAGCCCCACGACATGAAGAAGAAGAAGAGAAGACTTACCTTCATCACCACCACAGCCACCACAGCTACCACCACCACTACCACCTCTACAGCCACACCATCCACCACCACAGCCACCACAGCCACAACAGCTACCACTACCACTACCACTACCACACCCCCTATCACCACACCTCCCACCACTACATATATGCCATCCACCACCATATCATTCACACGTACATCACCTCCACTATCATCTAGACCAAACCCCATCTTCACCACAGCAACCACCACCACCACTAGCCACCAAGCAGGACCCTTATCACATCCCTCACATATATACGGATCACCTCTACCTCCAATTGGGGTAGAGGAACAGCTTTCAACGCTGAACCGGATGATGATGCGACTGTTAGCGGCTGATGAAGAGAAGACTGCGCAGATCCGTCAGCTGGCAGATCTCACAGCTGCGCAGTCCCAGCAGATCTCGCAGCAGGCTCAACTGATCGAGGAGCAGGCCCAGCAAATGGCCGCTCAGAGCCACGAGATTGCCCAACTCCAAGAGCACAGAGTAACATCAGCTAAGAAGATTGAGGAGTTGGAGGATGCTAAGAAGACCATCATGCTCAAGCTAAAGGGATCTAAAGATGAGCCTCTGAAGATTAAGGAAGGAGATGGTGATGATGATGATGAGGATGAGGATGAGGACGATGATGAAGAGACCGATGATGATGAAGGGGTTGAGGAAGAAAAGACTGAAGACAGGCATGAGGATGATAATGATGAAGGAGGAGATGCAGGTGCATCTGCCTCAGCTCAGGGTCAAGAAAGGAGATCTAAGAAGAATCAAGACCAACGAGCTTCATCCTCTGCTCCACCAAGTGATGACCCAGCGATCCAAGACAAAAGTAATGATTAGATGTCTATGCATTTGATTACTTTTGTATTTGAATCATGTATTTAAACTTATGTATTCGATGTTTATATTAAGATTAATGCATTTCTGTCTTGATTATTAACTAATGGTTGATGTGTTACTTGTTTAAATCAAACAGATCCAAACTATCAAAGGGATGAATTTGATGTTGCTCCCCTTCAGCAGGTCAAGACTCAATTAACTATGATTCTTGATCTGCAAGGGATCATCAGGAGATCTGTGAGTTATACCCCTGAAGAAGGGGAAATAATTCACGATCTTTCAAATGAGCAACTAGCTGAGATGTTCAAGCTAAATCCCGATGAGATCGTTAAGGATGCTCCTACGTGTGACTCTACTAGTGACGAAGAGCTAAATGACATCGATGAGATAGAGATAGAAGACGTCTGTGCAGAGCACTATCCTCAGTATGCTGACAACGAGGGAAATGTGGTCCTCAGTCTGGGTGAATCCCTTGTCAGTGATACATTTGAGTTGTTAGATAAGATGGAGCAGGAGTCTGAGAAGACAGAAGGAACGGCCCAAGCCTCAAACGACGATGTTGATATCCGAAAGGCTGAATGGGCTGCTTGTTTTGAAGAAATCTGAGCCCAACGCGCTGCTCCTAAACAGAACGTCTACACCAAACTCTACAGAGTGAAGAAACATCATAAGGTGTCGGGTAGGATTATAGCGTGGGCACATTTTGAGGATCTAAACATTTATGCCATTAAGAGGGAGAAGGGCATAGAGTACTTTAGATTTCCACATGATCTAAAGACTCTACTAGGTTTTGAGCTCAACCAGCTGGCCAAACTGAAGCTGTTGTATGCTAAACCAAGAAAAATGTCAGGCTGGTTTGAAGCTGCACTGAAGAGAGTGTACCACACCAGGTGCATTAACTTCAGACCCCAACAACCTACAAGGTGCATCAGAAGGTCTGAAGTTGATGCCATTACTGGAAAGCCAAAGATAGTACTGAAGTGGAGTCCTCCGCGCACGATGTCAAGAATCCCTCTCAGGAAAATGCCACAGGATTTCACTCCACACTTTAAGTGGTGGTACTATGATTGGAGAACCGGAGAAGCGGTCATAGTTCTAAACAAAGAGGGAGAAATGGATACAATCATGGTGTTTGACCCAATGTGGCTTACCAACTTGTCAGCTAATGATGTTTATACTCTATACAAGTGGCCACTGTTCTATGACACGCAGGATATAGTACAAGCCCTCCAGTTCCAGAACGTCATAAGACTCTGCTTTGCGTTTGAGATTCACGCAGGAGTCACAAGAGAGGAAAAGTACAAGAAGTATGAGGAGGTGATGCAGAAAACAAGACATTAGATAGATCTAGGTCCAAAGGGGAGTTTGTTGATACATATATGTACCAAGATCAGGATATGAATGTAATAGGTCTTGTTTGTCTTACACTGATGTAATGTTTGGAATATTAATGAAATGAGATTGGTTGTTTGTGATTTATAACGTTTAATATTTCATTAATGAGTTGATGTTGAATTGGTTAAATAGGTTTGTGATTGTTTGAATTGATACACATAATGTTATATTAATGAATACATTCAACTTAACATAATGAAGTTTTCATGCGAATGGCCCATGCGAATGGACCATACGCATGAATAACTTTATGCGAATGACTCAGTCGCACGACTGAACCAGGAGATTGGATCAGTCGTATGATTGTAACATAAGATTGGCTCAGTCGCACGACTGAACACTCAGTCGTGCGGATGGATCAACCGCATGGTTCAATCGCACGACTGAACCATACTAATGGTTCAGTCGCCCGAATGAACAACACTAACCTATAAATACCACCCAATTCGTGGAAAAAAGAAGGCATTCATTCTATTTCGATTCCAGACGTACCCTAGCCGTCCAGAAGCCTCCAAGTTCACACTCCAAGTTCATAGAACGCTGTAGATCGATTCCTAATCGATTCTTAACGTTTGATTCAATACTTTATTAATTCTACGTGCATTCTCACTGATTGGATCACCAATCAAATAGGATTCCGCACTATTTGGTTTGGTTTACATGTTAATCAGTTGGTATTTCGTTCAAATACCAGGTCCTAACAATATGTTATATTTGCTGGAGACAAAGGTGGTACGATCACTAAGAAAGGTACAGTGTCAAATGGTGTGTTAAGCTTTGAGGATCTCAACTTTATTGAGGAACTTAAACATAATTTGTTAAGAGTCTCATAAATTTGTGACAAACAATATTCAACACACTTTACAGATAAAAAATGCTTAATTTTAAAACCAGGTTTTGTAATTCCTGAAGAATGGGTTGTATTAAGACCACCAAGAGATAAAGATATTTATTTGCTTGATATGAATGGATTTCATTCATTTGTGACTGCATCGTATCTATTATCTAAAGCCTCAGAAAGTGACACATTGCTATGGCATCGTCGTCTTGGTCATGTCAATATTAAAAACATGGTCAGAGGAAATCATGTTGTTGGTCTACCATTAAAACAATTTCATTTATCTAAACATTGTCTGTCATGTTCAAAAGGCAAACAACATAAACTTTCTCATAAACCTGTTGCTCATACACAAATTGATTCTATTCTTCAACTGTTACACATGGATCTGTTTGGTCCATTAAGTGTTTTGAGTTTAGGAGGTCGTGCTTATTGTTTAGTCATTACTGATGATTTCTCTAGATTTACATGGGTTTTCTTTTTACAACCAAAGATGAAACACCTTATTTACTGATAAAATTCATGACACTGGTAGAGAATCAGACGAACAAAACAATCAAGTGCATTCGAAGTGAAAGTGGAACTGAATTATGCAATCATAATTGAATGAATTTTGTGAATCAAAGGGGATAGCTAGACAATTTAGTTCTGCAGGAACTCCACAACAAAATAGAGTTGCTGAAAGACGAAACAGAACTTTAATTGAAGCTGCCAGAACAATATTATTAGCAGCCAAATTACCATCATTTTCTTGGGTTGAAGCTGTTAACACTGCCGGTTATGTTCAAAACCGTGTGTTAATCAACAAACAACAAAATATGACTCCTTGTGAAATCTTTTTCAAACATAAACCCAAAGCCAAATATTTCAAAACATTTGGACGTTGTTGTACTTTGTTAAACACATCTGATTGAAAATTTAAATTTGATGAAAAAGCTGATGAATGTTATTTTGTTGGTTATTCTGCCAACAAAGTTGCATGTAAGGTTTATAATAAAAGATAAAAACAAATAATTGAGTCATTTGATATTGATTGGCATGAATAAAACAAAACAGATGCAGGTTCTACACCTTCATGGATTTATGACTATGCTTTATTATTTGAAACATTTAATCAATCGTCTATTACTTCCACAACTAATCTTCCTTTGACTTCTTCAATTTAGGATATTTTAGCTAATGATGTTGGTATTATATCTTCTTAAACAAAAGGGATATCTTAGACATACATTCTTCTTCAAACATTTCAACTGATTCATATGTGTTTGAATCTGCTGAGACATATTCTGAACCTGTTGTTGAACAAGCTCCATAAGTTTCTGATACAAGTTCCTCTTCTACTCAAGATGATTCCATTGATAGTATTCAAGTTCCATTTGGTGATTTGTCTTCTGATACTGATAATCATCAAGAAGAGGATATAGCTTATTAACCAGAAGGAGGAAATACTGTTGAAGAACCAGTGGGTCATATTTCTAATCTAGATGAGGGTATTTCTGAAGACTTTATTCCTCAGTTGAGAATTCACAAAAATCATCCAACTGAAGCAATCATTGGTCCATTATCACAAGGAGTTCAAACTCGGAGCAAATCTGGAGCCATTAATACATGTTTGTATTCATGTTTCATTTCTCAAATTGTGCCCAAGAATATTGAGATGGCATTAAAGGAGAATGGTTGGGTAGAGGCCATGCAAGACGAGTTGATCAATTTAAAAAGCTGAATGATTGGCACCTATGTGAACTTCCAAAAGAAAAGTTGCTGATTGGAACAAAATGGATATTCAAGAACAAGACGGATGAGAAAGATGTGATCGTCCGCAATAAGGCCAGACTTGTTGTTCAAGGACTCTATCAAATTGAAGGTCTTGATTATGAAGAAGTATATGCTCCTGTTGCAAGACTAGAAGCTATACACATCTTTCTGGCTTATGCTTCATATAAGAACTTTACAGTTTATCAGACTGATGTCAAAACTATTTTCTTGTATGATGAAATGAAAGAAGATGTTGGATCAAGTAAGGCTGGTGCAACCAAAACAAACACTTAGAAAAATTTTGGTGCAACTGATGACCAAAGGAAAAAGCAGAAAAAGTATGTGCTTTAGTCATAGGTTTCCAGTTGGTATCAAAGTATATCCGACTGTAGGATCTAGTATATATAGTTTCTCATTGTAACTCATATTAAATGCTTGTACGTGTCTTGTAATACTTTGAGTTGAGAAGTAATATATACAAGAACCTTGAAAATTATCTTCTTGTGTTTTTAGTTACTTAGTATATTATTATCAACTTTTAGAAGGGATTCTGCATCATCTAAACCGAGTGGGATCCAATGAGTTTGAGAGAAAAGAAAGTGTTAAGTGACAAAAACCGATCCTGCAATTGGTATCAAAGCTTCTTAGGCTCTTGATTGTGAGATATTACCATCCAAATCAACCTTTTCTTCACTCATTCGTTCACCACACTCAAAAATGGCCCTCAACCAAAAATCTGAAGTTGAGATGGGGACGATGACTAAAGCACCTATCATCACCCCTGAAAACTTTAGATCATGGAGCAGACGCATAGAAGGCTTCATCAGATATCAAGATGGCAAAATGTAGCAATCTATCATCAATGGTCATTACAGACCAAAGGTTACAACACCAGGTGGAAACGGTGCTATGATAGAGAAGGCTGTAGAAGACTACTCTGATAAAGACCGCAAGAAGCTGGACGTTGATAGCAACGCTACTATTCTGATGACTGCTATACCCAACTCCATTATGGTAGGGTTTGAGCATTACAAGTCAGCCAAAGAACTGTTTGATGCCTTGTCCCATATGTACTCAAGCTCAAATGACTCCAAGAAAGATTCACTGAAGCAACAATTTGAGAACTTCACTTATATTGCTGGAGAGACCCTCAGCCAGCAATACTTCAGGTCCATGGATCTTATTTCCTCCCTTCAGTCTATGGGAATTGCCCTTGAATTAAGAGATCTCTCAAGAAAATTCATGAGTGCACTCCCGAATGAGTGGACGTTCTACTGTGTCTCTATCAAGAGAACAGAAAACCTGAACTCCTTCAACATGACTGAACTATATGGCATCCTTGATGGATACTGTCTAGTGATGGAGAACAAGAGAGGCAGCCAGATGAGCAGACCCTCAAGCCTTCCTGCTAGCAACGCTTTAATGGTTGCTGAAGGCTCAAGACCTCCCTAACCTCAGCAGTACCTGACATACACCTAGCAGCCATCCTATTCTTCTAGGCTATACATCTCATTCCCTAAGACTCTAAGGTCTCAACAGCCTCAGCAAAGCTCCTTCCAGGACAGTTGTGCCTTTGTCTCAGGAAATGGGCATTCTAGTGACTTTCAGTATTGCTTTGATGATCTAGAATGTTTCAGCCCAGATGATGTCGAGTATGTGGACATTGTCCAAAAGATGGCTCCGTTAACTTATAGAGCAAAAAAGTTCTTCAAGAGAACTGGAAGGCAGTTTCCCTAGAACCCAACTAACAGCAAGTTTGGGTTTGACAAGACAAAGGCCAAATGTTACAACTGGAACCAACTTGGTCACTTTGCCAGGAAATGCAAGGCTCCCAAAAAAATCTGGGAACCTCACAGGCCTCCACACATCCCTCTACACCTAAAGCTACTGGAAAGTCAACTGAAACAGGTGGTGTGTCTCAAGAAGTTGACTGGAGCTTCATGGTACAGGATGTGACTCCTGCTCAAGCTTTGATGGCTGGAACTGAAGACAGGAAGGTATATGAACACCTCTGTACTCCAGCTTGTATTGCTAAAGTTAAACTATATCAGGACTACAATATGGAAATTAAATCTGATATTGAGTCTTTGAATGTTTTAAAATCTGATTTTAAAAGAGCTGAATCTCACTATCAAAAGAAAATTGAAGAGTTAGAGAAAATTGTGTCCTTGTTAAAACATGAACATACAAACTACAAGACTCAAATCAAAGATTTAATCTCCAAATTGTCTGAGGCTCAAGCCCAGCTTGTCATAGCTGAGGCTCAAGCCAGGAAGCATGTTATTTCTAAGCAAAACTTCCAAGCCATTCTTGCATCATCCTCTCACTCAAAACTTTGTTATCAAAACAAAGGTGGGTTGGGAACCAATAAAATTACTCCACCATACTCTTATGAGTCTATTAGACAACCAAGATGTGGGACTGAAGAGCAAGAGGTTCCATCTGCTGACCCACCTTTTTATGAGTCAAAGAGTGATGCAACTATGGAGACCATCACAGGGAAGGACCAGGTAAATCTACCCATTTCTAACAGTAATGACCAACCCCTGACCACCAAAGCCAGAAGAAACCAAGCTAAGGCAGCCAGAAAAACTGGCAAGAAAGTGGCTGAGTCCAAGCTAAAGATTGACCAAAAACAAAAGGGTGTTTTCATCTCAGCTGGATTCCAGGTGGTGGGAAACTCCGATTCAGGAAAGGAGTGTATTACCAGCACTCCTGTCCTACCAAAGGATCAGAAGTTAAAAGGAAAGACTGTTGATGAGAGCAAGAAAGGAAAAAAAACAATCACATCTCTCAAAGGTCAACATTGCATGCATAATGTGTGGTCTGCAAAACCACATGGCTAAAGATTGTTACTACAATCCTGTAAGCACACATTATGCAAATAATGTTAAGAAAGAAGGAGTCAAGGAAGGTTTCATATTTGGACCATATCACATGGCCCAAGTGATGAGGAAAGAAAAACTTGTCTCGGAAGCAAAGTTGCTTTCGGAAGAAACTCATTCTTCCGAAGGGAAAATTGCTTCGGAAGATAAGGCTAAGAAAATTCAAAAGAACAAGAGAGTTCCTTTGAAACCTTTCGAGAAGAAGACTGCTTTGGAAGAAAAGGTGGTGAAGGCTTCTTCTGAAAAGAAAGAAGCTTCGGAAGAATGCCATGCTGTTCAAGCTTCAACAAGCTCATCTACTATGATCAACCAAAGGATGGAATGGAAGATCAAAGAAGATGCTGCAGCCCAAACCTCTTCTTCAAAGACATCCATTAAACCCCCATGCATAATTTTTGGTTCAATTATGTCGTCATCATTGGAAGAACCCAAGACCAACAAGGCTTGGGTTTCCAATAAAAACTAATCTTTCTCATCTTATGTGCAAGGACATCCATATGACAAGAATAGCAATGTATGGATTGTTTATAGTGGATGCTCCAGGCATATGACAGGGAACAGATCTCTCCTTTAATAATTTCAACATTTTGATGGAGGTCCTGTTCAGTTTGGAGGTGAGGCCGGAGGATATATTTCTGGCAGAGGAAGTATATCCAATGGTAATTTAAAAGTTGACAAAGTATACTTTGTCAAGCAGCTTGAACACAACCTGTTAAGTGTTTCTTAGTTTTGTGATCAAAAGCACCAAATGCTTTTCACAGAACATGAGTGCATTATCCTTAAACCCGGGATGACAATTCTTTAGGAATTAATTCTTCTTAGATCTCCCATGAAAAGGGATATGTACAAGCTAGATATGAACAATGCTTTCGCACTAGGTGAAGTATCATGCTTTCTTTCCAAAGCTGATGGTGATGAGTCAACACTATGACATAAACGAATGTGTCATGTCAATTTTAAAACCATGAATAAATTGGTTAAAAATAACTTGGTACATGGTTTTCCTAAAAAGGATTTTTTCTGCAAAGATAACTGTGTTGCATGTCTAAAAGGAAAGCAACACAGGGCATCTCATAAATCCAAAGTTGTTAACTCTATCACCACTTCATTACACTTATTGCACATGGATCTTTTTGGTCCTACAAGTATAATGAGCATTGGAAGGAAATCATATTGCCTTGTGATTGTTGATGATTTTACAAGATTTACATGGGTATTCTTTTTAAGAACTAAAGATGAAACTGCTAAAACTTTAAAATCTTTTATTCTTAAAATTGAAAATCAAATTGATCACAAGGTTAAAATAATTAGAAGTGATCAAGGGACTGAGTTTAATAATCAAGTTCTTGACTCATTATGTAACTCCAAAGGGATTGCCAGACAATATAGTGCTCCTAGAACTCCTCAACAAAATGGCGTTGCTGAGAGGAGAAATAGGACACTTATTGAGGCTGCTCGGACCATGTTAACTGATTCAAAGCTGCCTCTAACATTCTGGGCAGAGGCAGTCAGCACTACATGCTATTTGCAGAACAAGGTTCTTGAAGTTAAGCCACATGGAAAAACCCCTTATGAGCTATGGAACAAGAGGCCACCGTTCATTGGCTTTCTAAGGTCCTTTGGCAGCAGGTGTACCATACTTAACACAAAAGACAATTTGGCAAAATTTGCCGAAAAGTCGGATGATGCTATATTTGTTAAATATTCCTCAAACTCCATTGCTTATAGAGTTTATAATATTAGAAATCAACAATTTGAGGAATCATCCATCATTGCTGTTAATGAGCACACTCCTTGTGTTAGGGGGAATGGCCCTGATCATATTTTTGATTTAGAATTGTTTCCAAACTATTCTAAACCCTCTTGTGAGAATGTTTCAGCTGAAACAGGTACTCAGAGTGATTCTGATGATGATAAGCGGTTTGAGTTACCCAGACCTCTTCCAAGTTCTCCAAGAGTTGCTGCAAACCAAGCTCCCACTATTGGCAGATCTGATAGTATAACTATCTCAAGAGATAGTGAAGCTTCAACCAGTTGTCAACCTAGTGAACCTCAAAACTCATCCGGTAACACTACACAACACCAAGCTGATGGAAGTAGCATCTTGAAAGAACAGGCAACTGTTAATGCTGCTTCACAGCCAACTACTGATGATGTTGTTTCTCATTCATTCAATCAGTCCTCATTGAATGAGTATGAAACAACATCTAGTCCAAGTGTTCAACCTTCAGAGCAAAATATGTCAAATCTGGATCTATCTTTGCAGCTGGATGTGATTCCCAGGCTTAGGATTCACAACACTCATCCAGATGAGAACATCATTGGAGATGTCTCTAAAGGTGTGAGAACAAGGGGACAAACTCACAATGGGAATGTCTACCTGTACTTATGTTTTTTATCACAGATGGAACCCAAGAAAGTAGAAGATGCCTTGAAAGATAGTAGCTGGGTTGAGTGAATGCAAGAGGAATTGCTTCAATTCAAAAGACAAAAGGTTTGGAACCTATATCCGCTACCATCTGGTCAAGTACCAATAGGCACCAAATGGGTTTTCAGGAACAAGATAGATGATAGAGACTTGATTATCAAGAACAAAGCAAGACTGGTAGTTCAAGGATACACTCAAGAGGAAGGAATTGATTACATTGATGTCTTTGCACCAGTTGCAAGACTTGAGGCAGTGAGGATCATTCTTGCTTATGTTGCATCCAAGAATTTTACCGTCTACCAACTTGATGTCAAGTGTGCCTTTCTATATGGGGATATAGATAGGGAAGTCTATGTGTGCCAGCCTCTAGGATTTGAAGACCCACATCACCCCGACTATGTGTGCAAACTGGATAAAGCTCTCTATGGGCTGCACCAGGCACCTAGGATGTGGTATGAGACATTGTTTTAGTTTCTCCTGAAGAATGGATACACTAGAGGTACCATTGACAAGACTTTATTCATAAGAAAGTCTGGGAAAGACATCTTGCTCGTACAAGTCTATGTTGATGACATCATATATGGTTCCTCAAATGACCAAATATGCAAAGACTTTTAGAGCATCATGAAGAAGAAATTTGAGATAAGTTCCATGGGGAAGATGGATTTTTTTCTCAGAATTCAAGTGAAACAGATGAAGGAAGGGTTCTTTATCAATCAATCTAAATATGGCAATGACATTTTAGAAAGATTTGATATGAAAGATTGTAAGCCAGCCAAGACACTTATACCCAGAAATCACAATCTTTGTCCTGACTCTGAGGGGGAGGACACTGATCAACATCAGTATAGGGCAATCATTGGTTCTCTGATATATCTCACAGCAAGTAGACCTGATATCATGTTTGCAACTTGAATTTGTGCAAGATATCAGGCTGCTCAAAGGTGTCTCACCTAGTTGCTGCCAAAAGAATCTTCAGATACCTCAAAGAAGCACCTAAACTGGGTCTCTGGTATCCAAGGAACAGTAATTTCAATCTCTATGGCTATTCTGATAGTGACTATGGTGGCTGCAATATCAACAAGAAATCAACATCAGGTGGATGTCAATTTCTTGGTGGAAGGATCATCTTATGGCAATGCAAGAAGCAATCCTGCGTTTCAATATCTATTGCTGAAGCTGAATACATTGTTGTTGCTAGTTGCTGTGCTCAGCTGCTGTGGATTCAGAAATTGATAGACTATGGATTCAACTTCATGAGCACTCCTATCCACATTGACAACAATAGTGCTATCTCAATTTTAGAAAATCCTGTAAAGCACTCCAAGACAAAGCACATTGACATCAGGTACCATTTCATTAGAGATATTCATGAGAAAAATCTGATTAAACTAATCAAAGTTGCTTCAAATGAACAATATGATGATGTATTCACCAAAGCATTTGATGAACAAAGATTTAAGTATCTTATTACAGCTATTGGGAAGATAAACATTGATTAGTCCATCTCATTTGAAAACCTTTTCAAAATGTGTCTTGTCTTTGTCAAAAACAATCTAAGCCATGTTACATAAGGTTTTTATTCAAAATTTTACTAAGTATAAATTCTTCCGAAGAGGAATTAACCTTTGGAAGATGTCATGTATATCTTCCGAAGCAAAATTCCTCCAAGGGAAATCTTCTTTTCGGAAGAGTTTTAGTCTCGGAAGAAGCATTTGATGAAGCATCAAATCTACTTCCGAAGCTTATAAACTTCTCCACTCGGAAAGCCCTTTTTACTCTCGGATGTAAGACATTTACCTTCGGAAGTCACTTTGGCTTTGGAAGAAGATTACCTTCGGAAATGTTTTATACTCGGAAGAAAGCTTTTACTGTGTAACGGAAATCTTTTGGGCCCCACTCTGTAAAAAGCAAAGATTTTATTAATGATGCCGAAATATTTAAATGGTTTTAACCTTACCGCCCCTGTCACATCTTACCCCAAACCATCTTTTCACCTTATCCAACCACCAAAACCGCCTTTTCACCCATTTAAATAACCCCGACTCACTTGTTTAATCTTTTTACCAAATTTACTGCCCAAAGCTTCCTTTGTCTCCAATATACCCACATTCAAGCTCATTTTTCTACAACTTCTCCCAAAATGGAACTAAACTCTCAGCACAACCAAGTCGCACTCCTTGATTCAACCAAGGATGTTGACTTCTCTGAAATCATCTCCTTTCTAACCAAATCTACCTACTTCACAGCCCTAACCGTAAACCCCACAGTCTATTCGAACCACATGGCCGAATTTTGGGGAAATGTTCAGATTGAAACCCTGAACGGAGCTAGGGTTCTGAGGTCGAGCATCTGTGGTCAAGGATTGATCATATCTGAACAAGTCATCAGGGAGCATCTAGAGCTCCATGATGAACGCTCTCCTACGGAGTTCCCCAAGGCAGACCTTGATGACACATATACCCAAATGGGATATGGCGGTGATGTCAGCAGGTCCACGGTATACAAGTTCAACTTCTCTTACCATTGGAAGTTCCTGCTGCACATAGTCCATCACTGCTTGTCGAACAAGTGTGGGGGATGGGATCAAATCCCATACGAACTAGGATGCCTAGTTCATGGGTTGGTAAAAGGCCTCTGCTTCAACTATTCAAGATTTGTGCTGACCAACTTGATGGGGAACCTTCAAAGGGAAACATTTTATATGTATCCCAGGTTCATTCAGCACATCATCAATTGTGAGTTGGACCAGAGCAAGCTTGTATGTGCAGCTGCTCTGCCTGTCCCTCACATGAGGCCGGCCATCTTCAAAGTGCTGAAGAGAATGTTCACCAAATCACCAGAAGACATACTGCATTGCTTCCAGGTATGATTGAGCGCATAGCTCCTGGTGACATCCCTGTTAACCCCACAGGTGATGAACCCACACCAGCAATAACCCTCACAATGCCAAATCTACCTTCCCACCCCATCAAAATTACTTATCAGAGACGTCCCAAACGAACCCTTGTTCAATCTACTCTATTTGAACAAGTCCCCCCTGTTCAAGCCAAAAAGACTAGAGTGGAACTTGGGCTCCCACTCAGTCTGAGGTCACACATTCCTTCACATTTGACCTCAATATAGGTATTGAGTCTCCTTAGTATCAATCCCATGAGCCTGAAACCCAAGCTGAAATCGCTCAGGATGAGTCTCTATACTCTCCTGAGCAGCCAAAAAGGGACAACCCTCTCAAAGGCTCAATGCCATTAGACCTTGATCAAAGTCTCGGGTCATTAGGCTTAACCTCAATATCCTTTAACTGATGAGGAGATTATGTCTCTTCAGGGAAATGAAGTTGATCCACAACACCCTCTCAGGAGATTATGTCTCTTCAGGGAAATGAAGTTGATCCACAACACCCTCTCAAGGATCAACTGAGCCTAAAGAGACCTCTTATATCTAGCCCCCTTCAGCAAGCCCAAACTAAGGTGAATCCCACTAATATAGAGGGACTCATGTAGATTCAGCTGCCACTACTGAAGGAGCCTCATTGGACCTTCAGGACAGTGGTAACATCTCTGAGACTGAATCTACGACAACCATGCCCTTTGATGATTCTGAAAGAGACATCATTAGGCAAGGGAAACCAGGGTGCCAAGAAACCACATCTGGTGGTGAGGATGAACATACAAGGTATGTTACCTCATCTCCCCTATGATTCTTCAAAAGAAGATGAGGGAAGTATGCAACTCACCATTGAGACCTACTTTCTAAAGTCTTAAACCTTGAATCCAGGGTTAAGACTTTATAGGATAGGTCTGCCACTCAGCAACTTGAGATTGAAAATCTCAAGGCCAAACTAGCTGAGAAACAGATTGAGAGATCTGTTAGGCATGTACCCATTTAGGTCTCCTTGACCTCTTCCTCTAGCTCATCAAGCTCTCAAGATGATGCTACCAAAAAGGGGGAGAGTGTTCAGAGACAAATAGATGAGGAACCATAAAGTCTAGCACTTTCAACTCTGACTTCAAGATATCCTTCTCAACAAGCTACAGTTTTCCCTGAGCCTCCTTAAATTGTCATTCAAATGGACTCAAGGATGCTCAAAGATCTAAACAGGTTCTTTTCTAAGTTCCGGATAGGATCTTCCATTGAACAGCCAAGCCCTGATGTTTTCTGTGGTGTACTTTGGAGCTAAAGAGCTTCAGAGGTTGAATGCACCTTCTATCACTGTCCAAGAAGCTGGTCAACCTAAGGTCCAATTTGAACCTGAGATTGAATTCGAAGGGGAAATGAGGTCTGATGGCCCAGCAACTGAAACAGTTGGGTCAGAAAGTGCAATCCCACAGTTTTCCGAAGCTGAAGTCAAAGCCTCGGAAGAACCTTTTCAAACTTCCGAAGCTGAGATTAAAGCTGTGGAAGGGTTATTTTCTTTATCCGATGATCTAGTTGTCACAGATGCAATTCTTGAACTAGCATCTGAGGTCAATAGGGAGGACTTTCTCAGCCAACCTCTCACTCAAACATCATCACTATCTTTTGCTCCTATCACCACCTCTCAACCTGAAACCTCTACTCAAGAACCTCTAAAGTCTAAAGCTTCCGAAGACACCAAAGGGAAGAGGAAGATGACTACGGAAGAACTAATTGAGGAAGAAAAGTTAGAGAAAGTGAAAAGAAAAGGTAGACTCCCAACTGGGAAGTTGCTAGCTTCAAGTAGCAAAGCAGCTGCAGCCAACTAGGAGGCTATCAACAATAAGAAGAGGGTGGAAATCATTGACAGGCTTGTCAATCTTGGAGCTTTCAGTGAAGATGTGCTCCTGCTACCATTAGAGGAGCTAATTGAGCTAGAAAAGGCAACTCTGCTGTAGATTCAGCGAAAAGAAGAAGCAACAAGGTTGGCCTTGGAGGAAGAAAGGAGGAGAAAGAAAGAAGAAGCTGACCAGCAGCTGAGGAGTGAAAGGATTGCTTTCCTAAACTCCAGGGGATTCTCTCTTGAGGAACTAACTCCTCATAACAATGATACGATCTTGTAGCTTTTTAAGAAAGAGCAAGATCAAATGGAGAAAGAGAGAAAGAAGGCTGCCAAGGAAAACTTAAGGAGAGAAAGAAGAAGGAGGAAGAAGCTGGACTTGTAGCCGTCAAGAAGCTAGGAGATAAAGCCTGGATGAAAGACTATCTCCGGGCTCATGGCTTCTCTGGCAAGTAGGTGGGTTCTATGTCTGAGAAGACCTTGCAGCGACATGTCAGTGACATTAAGGCTGACATTCGTGCAGGAAGAAGGAAAGAGATGTACCGGAGAGTACAGGGGATGACTTCCAGACTAACACCTCTACCCCAACCTCAACCTGAACCAACTCCTTTCCCTTTCCCCATCAAAACTGAACCAACCTCTGAGCCTTACACCCATGAACCCACACAATCATCCTTACCCTCTTCCTCACCACAACCACCTTAATTACCCATCCTCAAACCCAAAACACTCCAAGAACCCAAACATCACTACCAACCCAACAACTACCTAACTCATCCTCTCAGCCTTCCACACATCTCTCCTTAGAGGAATTCAAGGAGATCAAGATGAAGCTCATGAAGTGTACTACTCTGAGCGATATCTCTTGTGAAGAGGGGTCGGTCAAGCTAACCTATGTTGATGGCTCCTCATGTTCCCTCACTAGAGATCAATTCCTTGATCTGCCAAGAGGAACGTTGGACCAGACTGCAAATCTTTTTGGCCTCAACTCTGACTCATTAAATGAAGAGGAGAAGAAGCTAAGAAGAAGACTGGTGACTCTACTGGATTCAAAGAAAGGGGACCGAGTACCAAGTCAGCCCCTTGTGCCAAGAATGAAGATCATCCAGCGGAGGTTCGAAGACTCTTCTCACAACTTTGTTGTTAAGAGAGAGAATGGCGAGATAAGCAGGATTAATGCCTCATCTTTGCTATACTTAAGCAGGTTTGACATTGTTGAGTTAGTAGAGAAGCCATTCTCCAACCCCTCCAACTTTGAGATAGCTGCTCACATCAGAAACCATCTGAGCAGTCTTCATCTAGCCGAGCTAACAGCAAGGACCAAGATTGAAGAGGAGTTGAAGATGAGAGAGAAGGATGAAAGGAAAGGATCAGCATCCAAAGGCAAAGCCTTTCTTCAAATGGTTGAAGGTCCTGAACTTGAGTCCATAGTTAGATGGGAGTATGAGTATAGCTCCCGTCAACTAACTCTCTTCAGAGGGCAGCAACAGAGGGTACATATTATGCAAAGTGACAAACTGGATCTCCTGTCCATGAATGATTTGTACAAACTTCTCAGCACCACCTCAGGAGAGAACAAAGAGACAGATAAATATCTTCTTTCCCTGGTGCTGAAAGTTTTGAGAAGCAGAAACAAGTGAAGTTTTGGTAGCATCAACCTAGGGGGAGTTTGTTAGATCAAGTAAGGCTGGTGCAACCAAAACAAACACCTAGACAAATTTTGGTGCAACTGATGAAGAACTTCCGAAGGCAAAAGCAGAGCTTCCGAAGGTTAAGTCTGATGGAGCTTCCGAAGAGAAACTCCAACTTCTGAAGACAAAGTCTTTCTTCCGAAGTTCAACACTTAGAAGAATTCAAGACAATGACTTCCAAAGTGTGAAGACCTGAAGAATGTCTCAAGCCTCGGAAGGAAATAGCCTCTTCCGAAGTATAAGTGGCTTCGGAAGAACTTGTTCTTCCGAAGCTAGTTAACCTTTGGAAGAACCTACTATGAACCAGTGAACATAAGTATGGTCCTTCTGACACTCTGCTGCAAATCTCTGAGATGTTGCATGGTGCTTTCAGACGCCCATGTAGTTGACCATACTTTATTCCACTGTTCATTCCTTATCAGTTGGTACAGTTACCAACTTTAGTTGGTGACAAAAGGTAAGTCATGGACATGTAATAACTATCATATCTTAGATAATATTTTATCTAAGATACCTTGTCTTTAGCAATGTATTATTTCCTTTAGTCATAGGTTTCTAGTTGGCATCAAAGTATATCCGACTGTAGGATCTAGTATATATAGTTTCTCATTGTAACTCATGTAATATGCTTGTAAGAGTCTTGTAATACTTTGAGTTGAGAAGTAATATACACAAGTACTTTGAAAATTATCTTCTTGTGTTCTTAGTTACTTAGTATATTATTATCAACTCTTAGAAGGGATTCTACATCATCTAAACCGAGTGTGATCTAGTGAGTTTGAGAGAAAAGAAAGGGTTAGATGACAAAAACCGATCCTGCAGAAGAAACCTATGTTTGTCAACTACCAGGTGTTGAAGATACAGATCATCCAGAATATGTGTACAAGTTAGACAAAGCACTTTATGGCTTATATCAAGCACCTCGTGCTTGGTATGCTACTCTAACTGAACATTTGCTTGCAAATGGTTATTCGAGAGGTGCTATTGATCAAAATTTGTTTCTAAGGAAGAATGGTGATGATATATCTTGTTCAAGTTTATGTTGATGATATCATTTTTGGATCTACAAATGAGGAGTTGTGCAAGGAATTTGAAGCAATGATGAAGAAAAAATTTGAGATGAGTTCTCTTGGTGAAATGTCATTTTTCTTGGGAATCCAAGTTAAACAAGATGATAAAGGAATACTAATATATCAAGAAAAATATATTCATGGTATTCTAGAAAAATACAAGTTTCAAGATTCCAAGATAGCTCCAACTCATATGTCTTCTCGTCTTACTTTGACTCCAGATCTCACGGGAGAGGATGTTGATTAACACATGTATCGATCAATGATCGGATATCTGATGCAGGCCGGACATCATGTTCCCTGTTTGTCAGTGTGCACGTTATCAAAGTAATCTGAAGCAATCACACATGAAAGCTATCAAGCGGATTTTTAAGTATCTCAACGGTCAACCAACACTGGGTCTTTGGTATCCTAAAAACTCTGAATTTAATTTTATTTGCTTCTACTGATAGTGATTATACAGGATGTTACTTGGACAGGAAGTCAACCACTGGTGGGTGTCAATTTCTTGGTAATCGGTTGATTTCTTGGCAGTGCAAGAAACAACAGACAGTGTCCACTTCTGCTGCAGAAGCTGAATATGTGGCTGCTTCAAGTTGTTGTTCACAAATTATTTGGATTCAACAACAACTTCTTGATTATGGTCATAATATTTATGAGACTAAAATCTTATGTGATAACACTGCAGTTCTTAATATTATGAAGAAAAATTCAACATTCAAAGACAAAGAACATCGACATCCGAATGCACTTCATCCGTGATTGTTTTGAATGGAAACTTATTCATTTGGAATCTATTCCTTCAGATGACAACATCGCCGATTTGTTTACTAAGGCGTTTGATCATTCTAGATTTGATTTTTTGATCCAATCTTTGGGAATGATTAACTTTGGTTAACTTTTATTCCTCCACCCTTTACAAAAAAATATATTTTTCTTAATTTTTAGTTTAAAATTGTTATTTTCTGTCCAGATAATCATAATTTTAGGGGGAGAAAATTTGAAAAATTTCAAGAAAAAGATTTTGTTCTTAGGGGGAGTAAAAAGCTTGAAGAAAAATACAAAAAGATTTTATGTTTACAAAATTTGAGAAAATTAAAAGTTTCAAGGTATAGAGAAAATGATAGTACATTTCTTGATTTTGATTCATTACATCTAAAAGTATACAAGAAACTGACATGTATTATGTTTGATATGTTGATAGGCTTGACGATCAAGAATGAAAAGCACTATGTACTGTGAATCACTGAAAGTAAACATCTATGACTAAAGTCGGTAACTTATCAAGGTTTTGTGAATGCACTGATTTCATGCTAAAACAGACTGAGAGTTACAGTCTAGTCATACTCAAGCCAATTAATTTCTGATTCAGCTCATATCAGTTATATATATAAATATATGAAAATATCAAAAAGCAAAAGAAGATTCTAACAAAGACAAAAGATGCAAAAAGAAGCCTAAAGGACATATAGGAAGAAAAAAATGCCAATGAGCATATTAATAAAAGATATGTCATAGACATACATACTATATGATAATATTTTCTTGTTTGAGATCATGTTATGACACAGGAGGCAAAATCAAAAGATGGGGTATGTAAGTCCTAAACGTCTTGCGAGGGCAAAAACATAAGTCTGGATGGCAGTTAATAAGTCCTACAACTTGTTAATATTCTGTGTTCAGAAACATTTTCTTGTGCTAGTTATGCTCAAATAGATATTATCTAAGATAATAATTGATTCTCAGAAAGCTGATCAGAAGTAAAAGGTTTAAGTTAAATTGGGATGACTTGAAATCTCAATAGTGTCTTGAAGCTGGATAAGAGTTTTGAAGGATTTTTTATTATGGGATCTACTAAAATCATATAACTTAACCAAAACATGATAAAATCACAGCTTATGTGTCTAAGTAAACTTGAAGTCTAAGTTTAAAAGGACACAATATATTGACAATCAACATAAACTGTCGTATCTAAAATAATGTTGGAAGATGGTCAATGATTGATTTATAAAACAATATGATCCTATACTTGAAAATTTTATCAAAAAGAATTAAGTTAATAGTATAATACTTGTGTCAGTAAGATTGTTTTTTTTATTTTGTCTTCCTTTAGTGTTGTTTAAATTTGTTTTGTTTTGTTTTTATTTTATAAAATTTTATAAAAATAAGTGTGTTAGAATAATTATGAACACTTAGTTAAATAAAATCATTTTTCATAGCAAATCAAAAAGGTTGTTAGGACCGTTTTCGTATGGAGTACTAACGGATTCTGCGTGAGACCAGATCAAATAGTGCGGAATCATATTTGATTGGCGATCCGATCAGTGAGAATGACAACCTGATCGATCTAACGATGAAACAAACTTTATGAATTGATTAGAAATCGATCATGACGAACTATGAAGTTGGATAGGCTGTTTAGGACGCTCTGAACGGCTAGGGTTTGTAAATCTTCGAAGTCTTTGTTTTTCCACGAATTATGTGGTATTTATAGGTTTCTAGTTTTCATTCGTAGGACTGAACCATTAGCATGGTTCAGTCGTGCGACTGACTCATGCGATTGATTCATACGCACAACTGAAGGTTCAGTTACGACTGATCCAGTCTCCTGGTTTAGTCGTGCGACTGATCCATAAGTATGATTCATTCGTGCGTATGGTCCATATGTATGGTCCATTAGCATGAATAACCACCAATAATATGAAATATTTAAAGACAAATAAACATCAAGAAGCATATTATATTTCATTATGACTTCACATTACATATGTGTAAGAAATGAAAGACTTTTACATTAAGAACATAAACTAGGAACATGATGTATCAACAAACTCCCCCTTGGACCTAGTTTAGCCTATTTTCTAACATTCTTCACATGCTCTTGAAATTTCTTGTACTTCTCTTCTCTACTAACTCCTGCATGTATCTCGAATGCAAAGCAGAGTCGTATAACATGTTGGAACTGTAGAGCTTGTACAATATCTTGCGTGTCATAGAACAGTGGCCACTTGTATAGAGTGTAGACATCTTCAGCAGACAAGTTGGTAAGCCACATTAGGTCAAATACGCTGATAGTCTCTATCTTCTCTTCTCTGTTTAGAACTATGACCGCTTCCCCCGTCCTCCAGTCATAATACCACCATTTGAAGTGTGGAGTGAAGTCCTGAGCATCTCGCGTAAAGGAATCTTAGACATTGTGCGTGGGGGACTCCACTTCAACACCACCTTAGGTCTTCCAGATATAGGATCAACTTCAGTCTTATCAATGAACCGTTTAGGTTGTTGAGGCCTGAAGTTGACCCATCTGGTATGGTATTCTTTCTTCAAAATTGTCTCAAACCATCCTGACATCTTCCTCGGGTTGGCATACAAAAGGTCTAAACTGGCCAATTTGTTTAGCTCAAAACCGGGAAGAGACTTCAGATCATGTGGATATCTGAAGTACTCAGTCCCCTTCTCTCTCTTAACAGCATAGACATCCAAATCTTCAAAATAGGCCTACGTGATAATCTTTCCTGACACTTTCTGATGTCTCTTGACTCGGTGAAGTCTTGTGTAGGCATTCAGCTTTGGAGGTGCGTGTTGGGCTTTCATTTCTGCAAAACAAGCTGCCCATTCAGCTTTCTTAGTATCAACATTAGCATCTGAAGCTTGGGCTTTACTTTCATCCTTTTCTTTTTCTTTCTCAATCTCCTCCAATTTCTCAAAAGTTTCACTGCCAAAAGTTTCACCCAAGTTGGGGATAACGTTGCCCTCAGGGTCAGTGTACTGTGGATAGTAATCAGATGTGACATCTTCAATCTCAATCTCATCCACTCCTTGTAGCTCCTCATCACTTAAAACATCAAGTTCTGGAGCATCTTTAACAAGCTCATCTAGATTCAGTCTAAACATCTCAGCGAGCTGCTCGTCAGTCAGATCATGTATGATTTCTCCTTCTTCTGGAGTGTAGCTCACTGACCATCTGACAATCCCTTGCAAGTCAAGAATCATAGTTAGTTGAATCTTGACTTGCTGAAGGGGAAGAACATCATAATCATTAGCTTGTGGAGCTTTGTCTTTGCCCTGATCATGTGTCTCCTCAGCTGGAGCTGCAGAGGATGCGGCTCTATTGGAGTGCCTCTCCTGAGCTGCTTGAGTTGATGCTGATGCTGATGCATCACCTTCTTGATCATCATCATCATCCTTATCATCTCCCTTACCCTTTCAACTTGGTCCCGCTCCGCATCATCATCATCTTCTTCTGGGTCATCATCTGTAAGCTTATCATCATCATCTCCACCATCATCTTTAATCTTTAGGGGCTCACCCTTAGACCCCTTCAACCTTAGCATCAGCTTTTTGTTCTTCTTCTCCAACCCCTCAATCCTCTTGATAGAGGCCCTCACAAGCTCATTTTGAGCCGTTAGTGCATGGTGAGCTCGAACTAACGCTCTCTTGTGAGCAGCGTTCTTCTCGGTCAGCTGAGCAATTTGCTTGCCTTGGGCGGTGTTGACCGCTACCAGCTGGTTCATCTGATTGGCTCTCAGCTCATCTTTGGCTATCAGCTTTAGCACCAGTCTGTTGAGGCTCACCAGCTGTTCCTCTAACCCGACAGTGGGTAGAGTAGAGCCCGGTGAAGGTGGGAAGTGGGTGGATGTACCTGCTTGGAGTAGTGGGTGTAGTGGTGGATGTGGTGTAGATGGGAGTAGGAATGGAAGTGGATTGAGGTGGAGCTGTGTTGGGTATTGTGGGTGAGGTGGATGTGAAAGTATGAGTAGTGGTGGGAGTGTTAGTGGCTGTGGTAGTGGTGGTGGCTGTGGTGGTGGAAGAATTGATCAAGGTAAACCTTCGCCTCTTACCCTTCTGTTGGACCAAAAGAACCAATGAGCCGGATCAGAAAAACCTTTAAGTCCCACAGACGTCACAACAACTACTGAAGTCCACAACAGCTGAAGACAACAACTGATTACAAAGTCTGAAGACAAGTGCTGAAGACAAAGTCTGAAGACAAGTGCTGAAGACAAAGTCTGAAGACAAGTGCTGAAGACAAAGTATCAGAAGTCATAACAGCTGAAGAGGACTTCTTCAGTAGTTGTGATGGTTTACTTTCAGTAGTTTTATGTTTTCTCTTTTCAGTAGTTTTGTAAAACGACTGAAGAGCTTGTTCTTCAGTCGTTGTAGTTTCAGTAGTTTCTTTTCAGTTGTTTTATGTTTTATACTTAGCACTCTGACATGTTCTCAGTAGTTGTGAACATTTCAGTAGTTTGTTAAGTATTAGTTATTTTTGTACTAGATCTGCTAGTAATCACCATCCCGTGATTACAGCAGTGATTGCACTCTATATAAGGAGTGCCAACCTTATTGTAACTGTGAATGATTTAGCAATAATATTGGGCATTATTGAAACATTCCTTATCACAGAAAAATATTCTCTTGCATTTGTTTACAAATAACAAACTCTTGCTATAATTTGACTAATTCTTGATTTCATTCCGCTGCATTACTCTCTAATACATCAAACTTGTGATCGCTGATCCTGATACCTTCTTTCCATGGGGTTGGGCCATCCTCTTCTTCTTGGACCCCTTGGCTATAGGGGCTCCCCTTAAGCTGATCGGCTGTTCGGGTGTGTATGTTGGATCTGTGACATCAGTATCACCACCCTTAGACCCAGCTTGGCGTCCACCAACCTCCTCTTTCACCTTTCCGGTAGCCACAACCCAACTACCGACTTGCCTGACGAGAGGCTCGTCATCAGACCCTTCTTCTTCATCTAACAAGACGTCCTAGTGGAAAGCAGCCTGGTTAGATCCATCTGGTGCATCAGAAGTACCGTGTGAAGATGGTGGAGATATAGTAGGCGTGTCGGTGGCCCTTGATTGACTGGGACCGGCATCTCTACCACTTTGATGTCATCAAGGTCATCATCATCATCGTCCTCTTTATCAGCGGGAACCACAGTGGGATCAACATCGGAGTCACTGTCATCATGACGCCACTTCTTACGAGAGGGCGCCACATAATCCTCATTTGCCAGATGGCCAAACAGTCTCTTGACCGGGGGCTTCACCTGCTTCCCCTAGTACACCTTCATCCTTCCTAGTGCGGTGTCATCCATCACCTCTAACATAACAACATCATCCTTCT
Organism: Flaveria ramosissima; assembly: GCA_025215565.1. Classification (NCBI taxonomy): domain Eukaryota; kingdom Viridiplantae; phylum Streptophyta; class Magnoliopsida; order Asterales; family Asteraceae; genus Flaveria; species Flaveria ramosissima. The sequence continues at coordinate 67,921,550 of CM046046.1, forward strand.
CCTTCGGCAGCAAAGGAAGCTTCTCATCAATTATCATCTGCAAGAAACGTGGATACATGCAGAAGCCTTCCTTGCCTTTAGCCTCGATGTTCTCTATCAAGTAGGAGAACAACATGCGGGAGAAACTGAACGGGTGGTTTAGTTCCAGTGCAACGTATGCATTTTGGATTTGGTCAGACATCTTATCAAATCCTCCCCGCCTATAGGCTTTGCACTTGAGGATCACATGTGCCGAGTACTTGAACTGGGGGCACATGTTGCTCTTGTTCAGTACGCCGGCATTGATGTCTTCGGCGTACTTGATCCTCAGAAAGCAACCACGAACAGTCAGTGGATGCAACTTGGTTGGGTAGGATCCGTCCTCACCCAGATCCAAGACCTTCCTCAGGTCATCTTCAGTGATCTCAATCTCCTGTCCAAAGATATAGCTCTTGATGCAGTGGGCTCTGTTAGGATCTGGTATTTGAACGAAATACCAACTGATTAACGTGTTAACCAAACCAAATAGTGCGGAATCCTATTTGATTGGCGATCCAATCAGTGAGAACGCACGTAGAAGCAATAAGGTATTGAATCTAACATTAAGAATCGATTAGGAATCGATCTACAGCGTTCTATGAACTTGGAGTATGAACTTGGAGGCTTCTAGACGGCTAGGGTACGTCTGGAGTCGAATTGGAATGAATGCTTACGTTTTTCCACAAATTAGGTGGTATTTATAGGTTAGGGTTGCTCATTCGGGCGACTGAACCATTAGTATGGTTCAGTCGTGCGATTGAGCCATGCGGTTGATCCATTCGCACGAATGAGTGTTCAGTCGTGCGACTGAGCCAATCTCATGTTTCGTGCGACTGAGTCATTCGCCTGAAGTTGTTCATGCGTATGGTCCATTCGCATGGGCCATTCGTATGAGAACTTCATATTGCTAAGTTTGAATGTATTCATTAATATAACATTATGTGTATCAATTCAAACAATCACAAATCTATATAACCAATCCAATATCAACTCATTAATGAAATATTAAACATTATAAATCACAATCAACCATTCTCATTTCATTAATATCCCAACCATTACATAAGTGTAAGACAAACAAGACATATTACATTCATATCAGGATCTTGGTACATATGTATCAACAGGCTCAACGGACCGATCAACTATATCGTTATCCTAGAAAGTCTGTTGTATAGATCTATACGGTGTGCATCGTGTAGAAATAGCCTTGTAGATCCTCGATCTACGTAGGAAGGCTATGATCCCAGTGAACTCAGAAGCGTTCCGGGATGTAGCATCCAGATGAGCACAGATGTTGTGCTTAGTGCTCATAGTCCATCTCTCAGCCATATTGCTGCAACACAAGAAACATATACATTAGATTTGTGCATAAGAGATAACAGTTGTATTTCAGTTGATTTTGATCAACTGGTTGAATCATGCGATTGAACCATACAACTGAGTTCAGTCGTGCGATTGAGCCTGCGACTGAGTTCAGTCGTACGATTGTGCCTGCGACTGAACTTAGTCGTATGTTATGCCATGCGGTTGAGTCAGTCGTGTGACTGAGTCACCGATTGATTCATTCGTGCGATTGAATCATGCGCCTGGCTCAATCGTGCGACTGAGGTTCATATGAAGTGTCTATTCGCATCTTGCTCTATTCGACACCATAACTGTGAATCTTTGTCAAAACATTATATTACACTTCGTGTTTAGATTCATTAGGTTCGCAGGGACTCGAAATAGTACTTATTATGTAAGGCCCCGTTCCCGGGACGCTTACAGTTGGATCCTCATCGCACATAAAACATATATTTGTATTTAATCATAAAGAAACATTGCAGCGGAAACATTAAAATGACATTCCATTTCATCATAAAAACCTTTGCAAATTAATACATCGTTTTTAAATTACAAAATACATGTTCCATTACATTACAAAAGCATTATAAATATGGATGCCATCCAAAATGAGCCAAGTAGCCGCCCCGTGCCATCCTCAGCAACTTTACCTGCCAACTGGAAACACATAAAAGTCAGCGTTGCTGAGTGAGTTCTAGTTTTATAATAAAACATACTTTTCTTTTGTTTAAAACCATTCATTTCTTTCTTTCAAATCATATCAGGCTTTAGAACGTGACCACACATCGTACATACACATAGATAATATTTATTATCTTCATCATTCGTTCATACTTTCTTACTTTCATTCATACGTTCATCATTACTTCTTTCATTAGCCCTTTCCTTCTTTATCACAATATCTTTCTATCACAATCTGGATCAGTGTCATCAGCTATGCCCCAAACAAATGGGCTACTGGGCCGAAGATCATAAATGACTTCCACACTACACATAGCCTGGCACCAGCACCGGGGTAAGCGACAAAGATCCCATCCGTATACTACACCCCCAACATTATGCATAACTCGAGTACTAGGCTGAAGATCATAAATGACTTCCACACTGCACATAGTCTGGTACCAGCACCGAGGTGAGTAATCACTACTCCACCCCCAACGATATGCATAACTAGAGTACTGGGCCGAAGATCATAAATGACTTCCACACTGCACATAGCCTGGCACCAGCACCGAGGTGAGTAATCACTATACACTATGTACCACACCGTTGGTCAGTCACAAAGACTGAAACCCCTGCGTGTATCCTTAAGGGTTAGCTAAACCATACGCAGTTGAGCTTACGGCATTGTAGAGCCGTGCACCTCTGTACATTTTGCTTGCAAGCCTTTCATAATTTCGTTCATTCATTAATGCATGCATTCATTCATTATGTTCCTCGTTTTATTATCTTCCACTTTACGTTACATAATACTTTCATTTCATTCATTAACATTCAATGTAAAGCCACGGGAAAATAACCACACATAATAAGGAACATAAACATAAACGTACAGCATCACCATATAGGGCATCATCATACATACATAACATACATCATACACACCATCATGCATAAGCATCAATCATAAATCAATCATACATCACACATGCCCATAAAAAGTCAACTTACATAAACCCCAGGAAACTCACAAGTCAAAACCCACATCTGCACTTTTCCTCGAAAGTCAGAAAATAAACCATTGTACCTTCGGGCGTATGAGCCCTACTTGGGTGTATGGTCACCCTTCAGTCGCATGGCCTCTCAGGCGACTGAACACTTAGGCGAATGGATATCAGGCGAATGGACCCTATACGAATGGACATCTATCTGTATGGACTCTCAGTCACATAGCTTTCATGCGTATGGCCTTCATTCGCATGACTTCAGGCGCATGGGCTTCAGTCAAATACCCTTCATGCGAATGAACCTCAGTCGCATGGCCTCCAAGCGCATGGACCTCGGTCGCATAACCTTCGTGCGAATGAACCTCAGTCGCATAACCATCAATCGCATGTCCTACAGGCAATGAACATCAGTCGCATGACTTTCATGCGTATGGACCTCAGGCGCATGGCAATCGTGCGCATGGACCTCAGTCGCGTGCCATTCGGGCGTATGGCCTCCAGTCGCATCCCATTCGATCGCCTAGCCCTAGCAGATGCAGAATGCAGTTTCAGCCAAACGCAAACTGCCATTTTCAACCTCCAAGCTCACCCAAACTCATTCTAAGCTCAAATCAACCATTCTGAGCCTTAGAAACACCTACTACAACATCATTCAAGCATACACAAGCCCGAAACCAAACCCCACATGCATCAAACACATACACATACGCATACACACGGGTTCAACACCCAACTTTTCAAAAACGGGTTTTGATGTGTTCCAGCCCCAAAATCGTTCAAAATGTGTAAAAGAGGGGTCCTAGAACTCACACAAACGATCCCGACAAGAAGAGCTTCGATTCAACCCGCTACACTTCGATTTTCACGCTCGAATCCACCCGAACCAATATTTTCTCCCTTTTCTCCTTTTTCTCCTTCTCTTTGGCTGAAAAATGGTGAGTGTGGGGTGCCTTCCCCCTTTTATACCCCCCACTCATCCTACCTTCTCCCATTTTGGCAAGTTTGGTTTCTCGACTTTGGACTTTATTTCTTTTTCTTCTTTCGTCGGCTTCAAAGAAATTTTCGGGTGTTACAAGTCCAACCCCTTATTTAGGTTTCGTCCTCGAAACCTATTATTCCTCAAACGAACGTGGGTTATGCTGTCTCATCTCTTCTTCCGTCTCTCACGTAGACTCAGATCCCCTTCTATGCTTCCACTGTACACGCACAAGAGGAACCACTTTGTTCCTTAGCCTCTTCTCTTTTCGATCGATGATTGCCACCGGTTGCTCCACATAATTGAGCCGTTCATCTACCTCGATATCATCCAGTGGAACAATCGTATCCTCGTCCGCCAAATATTTCCTCAGATGAGATACTTGGAATGTCGGGTGAATCCCACTTAGCTCATCAGGTAATCTCCAATCTATAGGCCACCTCTCCTACTCGAGCAATGATTCGGAAAGACCCTATGTATCTCGGGCTCAATATGCCCCGCTTTCTGAATCGAATGATACCTTTCCAAGGTGATACTTTCAACATAACTCTATCACCGATCTGTAACTCGATCGGCCTACGTCTCCTATCGAAATACGACTTGTGTCTATCTTTGGCTGCCTTCATAAAGGCTTTGATCCTCTCGAGCTTCTCAGTCGTAGCCTCGATCACCTTAAACCGTCACTGTGACCCCGTCAGGCGCTGTCAACCGTATCATCTTCTTGCGACACACAATGTTCGCCTCGAAGTCCGCTAACCAATCCCTCTCAAGAACTACATCGAAACCGCCTAAGGTCAACAAAGACAGTCTACAAGGAAACTACCTATGACTTTCTACTTCGATATCGCAGCCTTCTATCGCCTCAGAAATCTGGGTAGACTTACCTATGGCAGTTTTTACATCAAAGGGCGCACCAACACGCCTACTACCAACAGACAGCTTAGCACAGAAAACAGCAGAAATAAAACTTTTACTAGCGTCAGAATCGAACGACACAAAGACTAAAGGTTGATTTACTAGAAACATAGCTGACACAACATCGGGGTCCGTCCTATCCTCCCTCTAGGTCATCATGAACGCTCTAGCACTTGCTCTCTTCCCTTCCTTATAGCCTCCTTCACTCCCGAACCTTCAGCCCTCAGCTTCTTGCAATCCCTGCTCATGTGGCCTTCCTCACCAGAAGAATAACACCTCCTCACACCGCTGTTTTTCGCCACATGTCCGGTCCTTCCACAACGGAAACAGACATTAGTCCCCAATCTACATTCCTCGGGGTGTTTGTGTGCACACTTGTCAAACCTTTCCGACCCCGCATCTGGTGTGACCATACGCTGGTCATCCACCCGTGCACCTTTGTTACTTGGAGCGGCTCCGCCACGTCCAAATTGCTTACCGTTACAATCCCGATCACCCTTTCCTTTCTTGCTAACTTGTGTCACCACCACAGTTCTTTCATCGTATAATCTCCCCACCAAATCAACCGCCGACCTAAACGTGCTCGGTCGGGCAGCGATCATGTGCCTACGGACATCCGCCGGCAAGCCCTGAATGTACCTCTTAATCTTTCGTGACAGAGGCGTCACCTGATCCGGCACCAGCCGTGCCATTTAGTTGAATTTAGTGGTGTATTGCTGATGTGTCATGGTTCCCGCCTCCAGCTGAAGGCACTCTCTTTCCACATTGTCCATCTCACAGTGAGGACAGAACTCCTCAATCACCAGCTTCTTCAACTCTGTCCACCTCATCCTCCCGATAGCCCTGCTTCCCTCAACTTGGACAATATTGTCCCACCAACACAGAGCCGAGTCCACAAAAGAGTGGGCAGCAAACTTTACTTTCTGATCCTCCCGGCGTTCGCTGATGTTCAAAACAGCTTCCATTTCCCTCATCCACCGGTGAGCAGCAGCAGCGGTGCCATTTCCATCGAAAGTAGGGGGCTTGCATCATTGAAACGCCCCATAGTTACAACCTCGTGCCGCCTCCGGCGCAGGCTCTTCTTCTTCCTCTTCTTCATCATCAGAGAGAACCGTTTTAGGCTTCGGTTGCTCCCATCCTCCCGAGGACCTGTTTCTCTCCTTTCTTTCTCCTTTCTCTACAGCCTTAATTACTTTAGTCACCACAGACGATAAGATCGTCTACATGACCTGATGAACCTCCTCTGCAACTGCCTCTTTCATTGAGGCCCTCAAATTCGCACTCTCATCACCAGCCTTCGGATGAGGGCTCTCAGGTTCTTCATGAGCCACCTCTTCGGCCCTTGGCCTTCCTCTTGTGACCCGTGGTTCAGCACCACGTCCACCACCACCTCCACCACGAGAAGCTTTTGATGATCTACCACCAGCCATCCTCACACACACTTAAAGATTCAAACACCAACACGGTCATTCAAGGGAACAACTTAGTTTATGTCAAGTATAGTAAGTCCCTAATTACATTGGCTAGTTGTGATTAGCCACTTTACTCTTCATACCCTGAGCACTACCTATTCTGACTACATCAGTATCTAAATCTGCATACAACACATAAACCACATAACATGCGCACGTAATACCGGTTAACATTAAGAAAATACCTGATGGCACGCAGCTACTCAGATTGGCATCCCTTCCCTTTCCGTCCTATTTTCAGTTTAAGTTAAGGTTTATTTTGAAAATTTACCTATTTCACTTAAGCTTTGGCTCTGATACCAACTTTTAAGGCTCCGTTCATGGGACGCTTACAGTTGGATCCTCATCGCACATAAAACATATATTTGTATTTAATCATAAAGAAACATTGCAGTGGAAACATTAAAACGACATTCTATTTCATCATAAAAACCTTTGCAAATTATTACATCATTTTAAATTACAAAATACATGTTCCATTACATTACAAAAGCATTATAAATATGGATGCCATCCAAAATGAGCCAAGTAGCCGCCCCGTGCCATCCTCTGCAACTTTACCTGCCAACTGGAAACACATAAAAGTCATAGTTGCTGAGTGAGTTCTAGTTTTATAATAAAACATACTTTTCTTTTGTTTAAAACCATTCATTTCTTTCTTTCAAATCATATTAGGCTTTAGAACGTGACCACACATCGTACATACACATAGATAATATTTATTATCTTCATCATTCGTTCATACTTTCTTACTTTCACTCATACGTTCATCATTACTTCTTTCATTAGCCATTTCCTTCTTTATCACATTATCTTTCGATTACAATCTGGATTAGTGTCATCAGCTATGACCCAAACAAATGGGGTACTGGGCCTAAGATCATAAATGACTTCCACACTGCACATAGCCTGGCACCAGCACCGAGGTAAGCGGCAAAGATGCCATCCGTATACTACACCCCCAACATTATGCATAACTCGAGTACTGGGCCGAAGATCATAAATGACTTCCACACTGCACATAGTCTAGCACCAGCACCGAGGTGAGTAATCACTACTCCACCCCCAACGATATGCATGTATCCTGGCACCAGCACTGAGGTGAGTAATCACTTTACACTATGTACCACACTGTTGGTTAGTCACAAAGACTGGACCCCCTGCGTGTATCCTTAAGGGTTATGTTGGATCTAGAAAGGCTGTTGCAACCAAAACCAAGTCACTTAGAAGATTTTGGTACAACAAACAAAGGACTTCCGAAGCCTAAGTATGGAACTTCCAAAGGAAGAAGGAGCTCTTCCGAAGACTAAGTATAAAACACACTTCCGAAGGAAAACTCCAACTTCCGAAGACAAAGAACCTACTTCCGAAGATCAAGACTTAGAGTTAAAGATCTGAAGTCAACTTCCAAAGTACAAGAAGTCCTCAAAGCCTCGGAAGCATAGAAGCATCTTCCGAAGTATAAGTGGCTTCGGAAGAACAAGTTCTTCCGAAGCCAGTTAACCTTCGGAAGACACTCCTATTATCCAGTGGACATAAGTATGGCCTCTCTGACACTCCGCTGCAAATCTCTGAGATACTGCATGGCGTTTTCTCAAAAGCCATGTAGTTGACCATACTTTAATCCACTATTTACCTTTTTATGTTAGTACAGTTGCCATCTTTAGTTGGTGACAAAAGGTAAGTCATGGACATGTCATGACTACCATATCTTAGATAATACTTTATCTAAGATACTTTAACTTTAGCATTGTAGTATATGCTTTAGTCTTAGGTTTTCAGCTGGTATCAAGTATATCCGGCTATAGGATCTAGTATATATAGTTTCTCATTGTAACTCTTGTTTCATGCTTGTAAGTGTCTTGTAATCTTGAGTTGAGAAGTAATATATACAAGTACCTTGAAAATATATCTCTGCTTGTTCCTTAGTTACTTATTATATTATTATCAACTCTTGTAAAAGACGTTGCTTCATCTGATTTGAGTGTTTGCATAAGTGAGTTTGAGAGAAATACAAGTGTTTAAGTGACAAACCCGATCCTGCAATTGGTATCAGAGCTATTTAGGCTCTTGATTGTGAGATCTTACCATCCTAATCAACCAGTTTTTCACTCCTCCTTATACCTCACTCAAAATGGCCGTCGACAAATCTGAAGTAGAGATGGGAACGATGACCAAAGCTCCCATCATCGCCCCTGAAAACTTCAGGTGTCGGAGCAGAAGAATGGAAGGCTTCATTAGATATCAAGGCAGCAAGATGTGGCAATCCATTGTCAATGGCCCGTATAAGCCAAAAGTAGCTGGTGGAAACGGTGCCATGATAGAGAAAGCCGTTGAAGATTATTCTGATGAAGACAGGAAGAAGCTTGACATAGACAGCAATGCTATGACTGTTCTCATGACTACAATCCTAAACTCTATCATGGTGGGGTTTGAGCATTGTAAGTCTGCCAAAGAACTCTTTGATGCTCTTGCTCAAATGTACTCAAGCTCGAATGATTCCAAGAAGGACTCACTGAAGCAGCAGTTTGAGAACTTCACCTATGTTGCTGGAGAGACTCTTAGCCTGCAATACTTCAGGTACATGGATCTCATTTCTTCCCTTCAATCTGTGGGAATCACTCATGAACTCAGAGACCTTACTAGAAAGTTTACGAGTGCTCTACCCAATGAGTGGACATTCTACTGTGTCTCTATCAAGAGTACAGAGAATTTGCATACACTCACCATGACCGAACTCTATGGGATCCTTGATGGATACCGTTTGGAAATGGAAAGCAAGAGGGGTCACCAGACAAGCAGACCCTTGAGTCTTCCTGCTAGCAACGCTTTAATGGTTGCTGAAGGCTCAGGCATCTCCCAGTCTCAGCAATACCTGACCTACACCCAGCAGCCATCTTGTTCCTCTGGGCCTTACATCACATTTCCTGAGACTCCAAGGTCTCAACAAGCTCAGCAAAGCTCCTGTCAGGAGGGCTGTGCATTTGTCTCAGGAAGTGGGCACTCAAATGACTATCAATACTGCTTTGATGATCTAGAGTGTTTTAGCCCGGATGACATAGAGTATGTGGACATAGTCCAACAAATGGCTCTTCTAACCTACAGAGCAAAGAAGTTCTTTAAAAGAACTGGAAGGCAATTCCCTCATAACCCAATCACCAGCAAATTTGGGTTTGACAAAAGCAAGGCCAAATGTTACAACTGTAACCAACTTGGTCATTTTGCAAGGGAATGCAAGGCTCCCAAGTCCAACCCGGGAACCCCACAGGCCTCCACACATCCCTCTACACCAAAGCCTATAGGAAAGTCAACAGAGACTGCAGCAATGGCTCAAGAAGTTGACTGGAGCTTCATGGTTCAGGATGTGACTCCTGCTCAAGCACTCATGGCAGGAACTAGGGGTGTGCAAAAAACCGAAATAACCGAACCGTAACCAAAATAACCGACGCAACCGAACCGAAAAAACCGAAACCGTAAAGAAACCGACGGTTTGGTTTGTTGACTTTTTAAAAACCGAATTTTTCGGTTCGGTTTTGGTTTTGCTTGTAACAAAAACCGAAAAACTGAACCGAAACCATACAAACAAACTTGTAATTTTAGAGGTGTAATCATATACTTATAAAAATTATTAGCCTATTAGTTAATTATTTAACTTATGATATCTAAAAGAGATTGAATATTTAGTTTCCAGAATAATATTTAAGCTTTTTTTATTTAAATTGATATATTAAAATGTTTTATTGAATATATTGTTCTTATATTTTATGAATTGCATTTAATTTTAATGTCAACTAATTTATAAAAATATATAGATTATAGTTAGAGATCAACTAAATGATGCAAGACCAAAGTTTTTGCTTTAAATTCATTACTTTAAAACAATTTTTTCTAAAACTTGAAGCCCAAATGGTAAAACCAAAAAAAACCAAACCGAACCGAAACCGAAGTTAAAACCGAAAACCAAAAACCGAAAAAACCGAAACCGAACGGTTTTAAAAACCTAGAAACCGAAATATCGGTTTTTGGTTTCGGTTTTAGGCTAAAACCGAACCAAACCGACCAGGCACACCCCTAGCAGGAACAGATGAAAACAAGGTATATGAACATCTCTGTACCCCTACTTGTACTGCTAAGGTTAAACTGTATCAGGACTACAATATGGAAATTAAATCTGATATTGAGTCTTTAAATATTTTAAAATCTGACTTTAAAAGGGCTGAATCTAACTATCAAAGAAAAATTGAGGAGTTAGAGAAAACTGTGTCCCTCTTAAAACATGAACATACAAACTACAAGACTCAAATCAAGGATTTAATATCCAAATTGACTGAGGCTCAAGCCCAGCTTGTCACTGCTGAGGCTCAAGCCAGGAAGTATGCTATTTCCGAGCAAAACTTCCAAGCCATTCTTGCATCATCCTCTTACTCTAAGCTTTGTTATCAAAACAAAGGTGGGTTGGGAACCAATGAAATTGCTCCACCACACTCTTATGAGTCTATAAGACAACCAAGGTGTGGTACTGAAGAGCAAGAGGTTCCATCTGTTGACCCACCTGCTCAAGAGTCAAAGAATGATGCAACTATGGAGACCATCACAGGGAAGGAACAGGTAATTATGTCCTCCCCAGCCAATGATGATCAAACCCTGACCACCAAAGCCAGAAGAAGCAGAGCTAAGGCAGCCAAAAAAACTGCCAAGAAAGTGGCTGAATCCAAGCTAAAGATAGACCCAAAGCAAAAGGGTGTATTCATCTCAGCTGGATTCCAGGTGGTTGGAAATTCTGATTCAGGAAAGGAGTGCAATACCAGTACTCCTATCCTAACAAAGGATCGGAAATTAAAGGGAAAGGTTGCTGATGAAGAGAAAAAGAACAAGAAACAGCAATCCTCTCATTCCCAGAAAGTTAACATTGCATGCATAATGTGTGGTATGCAAAACCACATGGCTAAAGATTGTTACTATAATCCTGCTAGCACACATTATGCAAATAATGTTAAAAGAGAAGGAGCCAGGGAAGGTTTCTCATTTGGACCATAAAATGGTTCAAGTGATGAAAAAGGGAAAGCTTTTTTCCGAAGCAAGGCTTCTCTCGGAAGAAAATTCTTCTTCCGAAAGGAAAAAGGCTTCGGAAGTTAAAGCTGTAAAGACTCAGAAAACCAAAAGAGTCCCCTTGAAACCATCCCAGAAAAAGACTGCTTCAGAAGAAAAGGTGGTGAAGGTCTCTTCCGAAAAGAAAGAAGCTTCGGAAGAATACCAAGCTACAAAAGCTTCAACAAGCTCATCCTCTATGATCAACCAAGGGATGGAATGGAAGATCAAGGAAGATGCTGTAGCCCAAACCTCTTCTTCAAAGACATGCATTGAACCCCATGCATAAATTTTAGTTCAATTATGTCACTGTCATTGGAAGAACCCAAGACCAACAAGGCTTGGGTTTCCAATCAAAACTAATTATCTCACCTTATGTGCAGGGACATCCATATGACAAGAATAACAACATTAGGATTGTAGGTAGTGGATGCTCCAGGCACATGACAGGGAACAGATCTCTCCTTCAACAATTTCAACATTATGATGGAGGTCCTGTCCAGTTTGGAGGTGAGGCCGGAGGATATATTTCTGGCAGAGGAAGTATATCCAATGGAAAGTTAAAAGTTGACAAAGTTAATTTTGTCAAACAGCTTGAACACAATCTGTTAAGTGTTTCTCAATTCTGTGATCAAAAGCATCAAATGCTTTTCACAGAACATGAGTGCATTATCCTCAACCCCGGGATGACAATTCCTCAGGAATTGGTTCTTCTTAGATCTCCCAGGAAAGGGGATATGTACAAGCTTGATATGAACAATGCTTCCCCAATGGGAGAAGTATCATGCTTTCTTTCCAAAGCTAATAGTGATGAGTCAACACTATGGCATAAACGAATGTGTCATGTCAATTTTAAGACAATGAATAAATTGGCTAAGAATAAGTTGGTACATGGTTTGCCTAAAAGGGAATTTTTCTACAAAGATAACTGTGTTGCTTGCCTAAAAGGGAAACAACACGGGTCTTCTCATAAATCCAAAGTTGTTAACTCTATCACCACTCCATTACACTTATTGCACATGGATCTATTTGGTCCCACAAGTATAATGAGCATTGGAAGGAAATCATATTGCCTTGTGATTGTTGATGATTTTACTAGATTTACATGGGTATTCTTTTTAAGAACTAAAGATGAAACTGTTGAAACTTTAAAATCTTTGATTCTTAAAATAGAAAATCAAGTTGATCACAAGGTTAAAATAATTAGAAGTGATCAAGGGACTGAGTTTAAGAACCTAGTTCTTGACTCATTTTGTAACTCAAAAGGGATTGCCAGACAATATAGTGCTCCTAGAACTCCTCAACAAAATGGTGTTGCTGAGAGGAGAAATAGGACACTTATTGAGGCTGCTTGGACTATGTTAGCTGATTCAAAGCTGCCTCTAACATTCTGGGCAGAGGCAGTCAGCACTGCATGCTATGTGCAGAACAGAGTTCTTGTAGTAAAGCCACATGGAAAAACCCCTTGTGAGTTATGGAACAAGAGGCCACCGTTCATTGGCTTTCTAAGGTCCTTTGGCAGCAGGTGTACCATACTTAACACAAAAGACAATTTGGCAAAATTTGCTGAAAAGTCAGATGATGCTATCTTTGTTGGATATTCCTCCTACTCTAAAGCATATAGAGTTTATAATATTAAAAACCAATAATTTGGGGAATCTTCCAACATTGTAGTTAATGAGCATACTCCTTGTGTTAGGGGGAATGGCCCTGATCATATCTTTGATTTAGAATTGTTTCCAAACTATTCTAAACAATATTATGAGAATGTTTCAGCTGGAACAGGTGTTCAAAGTAATTCTGATGAAGATCAACTGTTTGAGCTTCCCAGACCTATTCCAAGTTCTCCAAGAGCTGCAACAAATCAAGTTCCCACTATTGAAAGATCTGACAGCATAACCATTTCAAGAGATAGTGGTACTTCAACAAGGGATTCACCTGATGATTTTCAAATCTCTTCAGGTGATCCTGCACAACACCAAGCTGATGGAAGCACCATCTTGAAGGAACAGGCAACTGTTAATGATGCTTCACAGCAAAGAAATGATGATTTTTCTCTTTCATTCAATCAGTCCTCATTGAATGAATTTCAAACAACAGCTGGACCAAGTATTCAAGCTCCTGAGCAAAATATGTCCAACTTGGACTTATCTTTGCAACTGGAGGTGATTCCTAGACTCAGGATTCATAACACTCATCCAGCTGAAAACATCATAGGGGAAGTCTCTGAGGGTGTGAGAACAAGAGGACAGACTCATAATGGGAATGTCTGCTTGTACTCATGCTTCTTATCCCAAATGGAACCCAAGAAGGTGGAAGATGCCTTGAAAGATAGTAGCTGGGTTGAATCAATGCAAGAGGAGCTGCTTCAATTCAAAAGACAAAAGGTTTGGAACCTATGTCCGCTACCATCTGGTCAAGTACCTATAGGCACCAAATGGGTATTCAGGAACAAAAGAGATGACAGAGGCTTGATTATCAAGAACAAGGCAAGACTGGTGGTTCAAGGATACACTCAAGAGGACGGAATCGATTATACTGATGTCTTTGCACCTGTTGCAAGACTTGAGGCAGTTAGGATCTTCCTTGCTTATGCTGCATCCAAGAATTTCACTGTCTACCAGCTTGATGTCAAGTGTGCCTTTCTATATAGGGATATAGATAGGGAAGTCTATGTATGCCAACCTCCAGGATTTGAAGACCCACAGCATCCAAACTATGTGTGTAAGTTGGATAAAGCTCTATATGGGTTGCACCAAGCACCTAGGCTGTGGTATGAGACATTGTCTCAATTTCTCCTGAAGAATGGTTACACTAGAGGTACCATTGATAAGACTCTTTTCATAAGAAAGTCTGGGAAAGACATTTTGCTTGTTCAAGTCTATGTTGATGATATCATATTTGGTTCCTCAAATGACCAAATGTGCAAAGACTTTGAGAGCATTATGAAGAAGAAGTTCGAGATGAGTTCCATGGGAAAAATGGACTTTTTCCTTGGAATTCAGGTAAAGCAATTGAAGGAAGGGTTCTTCATCAATCAATCTAAGTATGTCAATGATATCTTAGAGCAATTTGATATGAAGGATTGTAAAGCAGCAAAGACACCTATACCCAGAAACCACAATCTCTGCCCTGACTCTGAGGGGGAGGATACTGATCAACATCAATACAGAGCAATTATTGGTTCTCTGATGTATCTCACAACAAGTAGACCTGATATCATGTTTGCAACTTGCATTTGTGCAAGATATCAGGCTGCTCCAAAGGTGTCTCACCTAATTGCGGCCAAGAGAATCCTTAGATACCTCAAAGGAGCACCTAAACTAGGTCTCTGGTATCCCAGAAATAGTGATTTTAATCTCTATGGTTACTCTGACAGCGATTATGGTGGCTGCAACATCAACAAGAAATCAACATCAGGTGGATGTCAATTTCTTGGTGGAAGGATCATCTCATGGCAATGCAAAAAGCAATCCTGTGTCTCTACATCAACTGCTGAAGCTAAATACATTGCTGCTGCTAGTTGCTGTGCTCAGCTGCTGTGGATTCAAAACCAGATGATAGACTATGGATTCAACTTCATGAGCACTCCTATCCACATTGACAATAACAGTGCTATATCCATTACTGAAAATCCAGTGAAGCACTCCAAGACAAAGCACATTGATATCAGGTATCATTTCATTAGAGATATTCATGAGAAAAATCTTATCAAACTAATCAAAGTTGATTCAAATGAACAATATGCTGATTTGTTCACCAAAGCCTTTGATGAACAAAGATTCAAATATCTCATTACAGCTATTGGGATGATAAACATTGATTAGTTAATCTCATTTGAAAACCTTTTAATGTGTAAAGTCTTATGTCAAAACAATCTAAGCCCTGTTACAAAAGATCTTTTTCTAAATTTATCTAAGTATGAATTTTTCCGAAGAGAAATTAACCCTTGAAAGATATCTTGCATATCTTCCGAAGAAAATTTCTCCCAGGATAATTTCTTCTCGGAAGAGTGTTAAGTCTCGGAAGAAGCGATTGATTTCATATCAGATCTACTTCCGAAGCATTTAACACACTCCACTTGAAAGCAACATATACTCTCGGAAGTAAGCAATTTACCTTCGGAAGTAAATTTGCCTTCGGAAGAACATTACCTTCGGAAATGCTTTATACTCGGAAGAAAGATTTTACTGTGTAACGGAAATCTTTTGGGCCCCACACTGTAAAAAGTAAAGATTTTGTTAATGATGTCGGATTATTTAAATGGTCTAACCTTACCGCCCATGTCACATCATCCACTGAACCCTCACATCATCTTATCCAAACCACCTTTTAAACCGCCATTTCACCCATTTAAATACTTCCGGTTAATCACTTACATCCTTTTTACCCAAATTACTGCCCTAAAAGCTTTCTTCTTCTCCAATTTACCTTATTCCGAACTATCCTTCTGTCATCTTCTTCAATGGCACTAAACCCTCAGCACAACCAGGTCGCACTCCTTGATTCTTCAAAGGATGTTGACTTCTCAGATATCATTTCTTTCCTGACCCAATCCTCATACTACACTGCTTTGACTGTAAACCCTACAATCTATTCAAACCAAATGTCCGAATTTTGGGCAAATGGTCGGATTGAAACCCTAAATGGGGTTCGTGTTATAAGGTCGAGCATTTGTGGCCAAGAGTTGGTCATCTCTGAACAGATCATCAGGGAGCATCTCGAGCTCCATGATGAGGGCGCTCCAACGGAATTCCCCAAAACAGATTTGGACAGTTCTTATCTCCAAATGGGATACGGTGGAGATGTCAGCAGGTCAACGGTTTACAAATTCAACTTCTCCTACAAGTGGAAGTTCCTGCTGCATGTGGTTCTTCACTTCCTGTCTAATAAATCTGGGGATGGGATCAAATCCCGTATGAACTTGGGTGCTTAGTTCATGGGTTGGTACAAAGCCTCCGCTTCAACTATTCAAGGTTTGTGCTGACTAACCTTATGGGAAATCTTCAAAGGGACACATTCTTTATGTATCCCAGGTTTCTCCAGCACATAATCAACTGTGAGTTGGATCAGGGCAAGCTTGTCTGTGCAGCTGCTCTGACTGCTCCCCAAATGAGGTCGACCATCTTCAAGATCTTGAAGAGAGTGTCTACCAACTTCACTGGAAGAGATACCGCACTACTTCCAGGTATGATTAGCCAATGGCTCCTGGTGACATCCCTGTTAACCCCACAGGTGATGAACCCACACCAGCAACTACCCTCACCCTACCAAATCTACCTTCTCCACCCATTACTGTTACATATCAGAGACGTCCCAAACAAACCCTTGTTCAATCTACTCTGATTGAACAAGCCCCTCTTGTTCAAACCAAAAAGGCTAGAGTGGAACAAAGGGCTCCCACTCAGCCTGAGGTCCAACCATCCTTAACAATCAACCTCAATATGGGTCTTGAGTCTCCTCAGTCTCAGACCCATGAGCCCGAAACCCAAGCCGACAGCCCTCAGGGAGAGTCTCTATACTCCCCTGAGCAGCCACAAAGGGACAGCTCAATGCCTCTTGACATTGATCAAAGTCCCGGGTCATTAGGTTTTAACTCCTTATCTTTTACTGACCTTTTGACCGGAGCTGGTGAAGAGATTATGTCCTTAAAGGCAATGAAGTTGATCCACAACACCCTCTCAAGGATCAACAGAGCCTAGAGAGACCCCTTATCTCTAGCCCCCACCAGCAAAGCCTTACTGAGGTGAGTCCCACAGATGTGGAGAGGACTCATGTAGATTCAGCTGCCACTACTGAAGGAGCCTCAATGGATCCTCAGGATAGTGGTAACGAAACTGAGACTGAATCTACGGCAATCATGCCCTTTGATGACTCCGAAAGAGACATCATTGTGCGAGGGAAACCAGGGCGCCAAGAAACCACATCTGGTGGTGAGGATGAACATTCCAGGTATGTTACCTCATCTCCCCATGATTCTTCAAAAGAAGATGAGGGAAGTATGCAACTCACCATTCAAGACCTACTTCTAAAGTTTCAAACCTTGAATCAAAGGTTAGGACTTTAGAGGATAGGTCTGCCACTCAGCAACTTGATATTGAAACTCTCAAGGCCAAACTAGCTGAGAAACAGATTGAGAGATCTGTTAGGCATGTACCAGTTCAGGTCTCCTTGACCTCTTCCTCTAGCTCATCAAGCTCTCAGGATGATGCTACCAAAAAGGGGGAGAGTGTTGAGAGACAAAGTCAAAGACAGGAAACCCAAAGTCAAGCTCTTACTTCTTTGAGCTCAAAGTATCCAATGCAACAAGCTGCTATCTTCCCTGAGCCTCCTCCAGTTGTTTTTCAAGTGGATCAAAGGATGCTCCAGGATCTCAATAGGTTCTTCAACAAGTTCCTTTTGGAATCCCTCATAGAACAGCCCAGCCCTGATATGTCTGTGATTTACTTTGGAGCTCAAGAGCTTCAGAGGTTGAATGCACCTTCTACCACTGTCGAGGAAGTTGGTCAACCTAAGGTCCAAGTGGAACATGAGATTAACTTCGAAGGGGAAACAAGGACTGATGGCCCAACAACCGAAACAGCTGGGACAGAAAGTGTATTCTTCACAGACTTCCGAAGCACAATTCAAAGCCTCGGAAGAACAAGCTCAAACTTCCGAAGCTGAGATTGCTGTTGCGGAAGGACTATTCTCTCTATCCGATGATCTAATAGTCACAGATGCAATTCTGGAACTTGCATCTGAGGTTAATAGGGAGGATTTTCTCACCCAACCATTAGCTCTGACATCTGCATTGACTCCAGCTCCCACCTCTACTACCCAACCTGGATCTTCCATCCAAGAACCCCCAAAGTCTAGTACTTCCGAAGACATCAAAGGAAAGAGGAAGATGACTTCGGAAGAGCTTCAGGAGGAAGAAAGGTTGGAGAAGCTTAAAAGGAAAGGTAGGCTTCCAACTGGGAAACTGTTAGCTGCAAGTACCAAAGCAGCTGCAGCCAACCAGGAGGCAGTCAACAACCGAAGAAGAGTAGAGGTCATAGACAGACTGGTTAGTCTAGGGGCTGCAACTGAAGATGTACTCCTGCTACCATTCGAGGAGTTGATAGAGCTGGAAAAGGCAACCTTGCTGCTAAAACAGCAAAAAGAAGAAGCCGCAAGGTTGGCCTTAGAAGAGGAAAGGGAGAGAAAGGAAAGAGAAGCTGATCTGCAGCTCAGGAGAGAAAGGATAACCTTCCTACTCTCCAGAGGATTCTCTCAAGAAGAGTTGTCTCCACATAACAGTGATATGATCTTATGGCTCTTCAACAAAGAGCAAGACCAAATGGAGAAGGAGAGAAAGAAAGTTGCAAGGGAGAAGCTTGTGCAAAAGAAGAAGAAGGAAGAAGAAGCTGGACTGACTGCTGCCAAGAAGATAGGTGAGAAAGCCTGGATGAAGAGTTATCTTAAAGCTCATGGCTTCTCTGGCAGGCTGGTGGGTCCCATGTCTGAAAAGACTCTCCAGCGACATGTCAGTGACATCAAGGCTGACATTCGCGCGGGGAAAAGGAAGGAGATGTATAGAAGGGGACAGGGGATGACCTTCAAAGCAACCTCTCAACCCAAAATCCAAACCCAACCTCAACCTGAACCTATACCCTTTCCCTTCCCAATCAAAACCGAACCAACTACTGAACCATTCACCCCTGAACCCACACCATCACACCTACCAACCTCTTCACCTTAACCACCTAAATTACCTATCCTCCAACCCAAAACCTTAGCCAGAACCCAAACACCTCAACCTACCCAACAACCAATCAAACCATCCCCTCAGCCTTCTAAACATCTCTCCATGGAAGAATTCAAGGCAGTCAAGACTAACCTCATCAACTGCACTACTATGAGCGACATCTCCTGTGAGGAGGATTCACTCAACTTGACTTATGTTGATGGATCCTCAAGTTCCCTCACAAGAGATCAATTTCTTGATCTGCCCAGAGGAACTTTGGACCAAGCTACAAACCTCCTTGGCCTCAATTCAGACATGTTGAATGAGGAAGAAAAGAAGCTGAGGAGAAAGGTGGTGACTCTACTAATACAAAGAAAGGAGACAGGGTACCAAGACAACCTCTTGCACCCAGAAGAAGATCATCCAGTGGAGGTTCGAAGACTCTTCTCACAACTTTGTTATTGAGAGAGAGAATGGAGAGCTCAACAGGCTGAGTGCCTCATCTCTGCTACACTTAAGCAGGTTTGACATTGCTGAGTTAGCAGAGAAACCATTCTCCAACCCTTCAAACTCCGATGTAGCTGCCCACATCAAAAATCATCTAGGCAGCCTTCATATGGCCGAGCTTACTGCTAGAAGCAAGGTTGAAGAGGAGTTGAAACTGAGAGAGGAGGAGGAAAGGAAAGGATCAGCAACCAAAGGCAAAGCCTTTCTACAAATGGTTGAAGGTCCTGAACTTGAGTCCATAGTTAGATGGGAGTATGACTATAACTCCCGTCAACTAACTCTCTTCAGGGGGACACAACAGAGGGTACATGTCATTCAAAGCGATAGACTGGATCTCCTATCCACCAATGACTTGTACAAGCTTCTCAGCACTACTTCAGGGAAGAACAAAGAGACAGACAAATACCTCTTATCCCTGGTGCTGAAGGCTTTGAGAAGCAGAAATAAGTGAAGTTTTGGTAGCATCAGCCTAGGGGGAGTTTGTTGGATCTAGAAAGGCTGTTGCAACCAAAACCAAGTCACTTAGAAGATTTTGGTACAACAAACAAAGGACTTCCGAAGCTAAGTATGGAGCTTTCGAAGGAAGAAGGAGCTCTTCCGAAGACTAAGTGTAAAACACAATTCCGAAGGAAAACTCCAACTTCCGAAGACAAAGAACCTAGTTCCGAAGATCAAGACTTAGAGATAAAGATCTGAAGTCAACTTCCGAAGTACAAGAAGTCCTCAAAGCCTCGGAAGCATAGAAGCATCTTCCGAAGTATAAGTGGCTTCGGAAGAACAAGTTCTTCCGAAGCCAGTTAACCTTCGGAAGACACTCCTATTATCCAGTGGACATAAGTATGGCCTCTCTGACACTCCACTGCAAATCTCTGAGATACTGCATGGCGTTTTCTCAAAAGCCATGTAGTTGACCATACTTTAATCCACTGTTTACCTTTTTATGTTAGTACATTTGCCATCTTTAGTTGGTGACAAAAGGTAAGTCATGGACATGTCATGACTACCATATCTTAGATAATACTTTATCTAAGAAACCTTAACTTTAGCATTGTAGTATATGCTTTAGTCTTAGGTTTCCAGCTGGTATCAAGTATATCTGGCTGTAGGATCTAGTATATATAGTTTCTCATTGTAACTCTTGTTTCATGCTTGTAAGTGTCTTGTAATCTTGAGTTGAGAAGTAATATATACAAGTACCTTGAAAATATATCTCTGCTTGTTCCTTAGTTACTTATTATATTATTATCAACTCTTGTAAAAGACGTTGCTTCATCTGATTTGAGTGTTTGCATAAGTGAGTTTGAGAGAAATACAAGTGCTTAAGTGACAAACCCGATCCTGCAGGTTAGCTAAACCATACGCAGTTGAGCTTACGGCATTGTAGAGCCGTGCACCTCTGTACATTTTGCTTGCAAGCCTTTCATACTTTCGTTCATTCATTAATGCATGCATTCATTCATTATGTTCCTCTTTTTATTATCTTCCACTTTACGTTACATAATACTTTCATTTCATTCATTAACATTCAATGTAAAGCCACGGGAAAATAACCACACATAATAAGGAACATAAACATAAACATACAGCATCACCATATAGGGCATCATCATACATACATAACATACATCATACACACCATCATGCATAAGCATCAATCATACATCAATCATACATCACACATGCTCATCAAAAGTCAACTTACATAAACCCCCAAGAAACTCACAAGTCAAAACCCACATCTGCACTTTGCCTCGAAAGTCAGAAAATAAACCATTGTACCTTCGGGCGTATGAGCCCTACTTGGGTGTATGGTCACCCTTCAGTCGCATGGCCTCTCAGGCAACTGAACACTTAGGCGAATGGATATCAGGCGAATGGACCCTATGCGAATGGACATCTATGCGTATGGACTCTCAGTCGCATAGCTTTCATGCGTATGGCCTTCAGTGGCATTACTTCAGGTGCATGGGCTTCAGTCGAATACCCTTCGTGCGAATGAACTCAGTCGCATGGCCTCCGGGCACATGGACCTCAATCGCATAACCTTCAATCGCATGTCCTACAGGCAATGAACTTCAGTCGCATGACTTTCATGCGTATGGACCTCAGCCGCATGGCAATCATGCGCATGGACCTCAGTCGCATGCCATTCGGGCGTATGGCCTCCAGTCGCATCCCATTCGGTCGCCTAGCCCTAGCTGATGCAGAATGCAGTTTCAGCCGAACGCAAACTGCCATTTTCAACCTCCAAGCTCACCCAAACTCATTCTATGCTCAAATCAACCATCCTGAGCCTTAGAAACACCTACTACAACATCATTCAAGCATACACAAGCCCGAAACCAAACCCCACACGCATCAAACACATACACATACGCATACAAACGGGTTCAACACCCAACTTTTTCAAAAACGGGTTTGATGTGTTCCAGCCCCAAAATCGTTCAAAAATGTGTAAAAGATGGGTCCTAGAACTCACACAAACGATCCCGACAAGAAGAGCTTCGATTCAACCCGCTACACTTTGATTTTCACGCTCGAATCCACCCGAACCAATCTTTTCTCCTTTTTCTTCTTCTCTTTGGCTGAAAAATGGTGAGTGTGGGGTGCCTTCCCCCTTTTATACCCCCCACTCATCCTACCTACTCCCATTTTGGCAAGTTGGTTTCTCAACTTTGGACTTTATTTCTTTTTCTTCTTTCGTCGGCTTCAAAGAAATTTTCGGGTGTTACAAGTCCACCCCCTTATTTATGTTTCGTCCCCGAAACCTGTTATTCCTCAAACGAACGTGGGTTATGCTGTCTCATCTCTTCTTTTGTCTCTCACGTAGACTCAGATCCCCTTCTATGCTTCCACTGTACACACACAAGAGGAACCACTTTGTTCCTTAGCCTCTTCTCTTTTCGATCGATGATTGCCACCGGTTGCTCCACATAATTGAGCCGTTCATCTACCTCGATATCATCCAGTGGAACAATCGTATCCTCGTCCGCTAAATATTTCCTCAGATGAGATACGTGGAATGTCGGGTGAATCCCACTTAGCTCATCAGGTAATCTCCAATCTATAGGCCACCTCTCCTACTCGAGCAATGATTCGGAAAGGCCCTATGTATCTCGGGCTCAATCTGCCCCGCTTTCTGAATCGAATGATACCTTTCAGAGGTGATACTTTCAACATAACTCTATCACCCATCTGGAACTCGATCGGTCTACGTCTTCTATCGGAATACGACTTGTGTCTATCTTTGGCTGCCTTCAAAAAGGCTTTGATCCTCTCGAGCTTCTCAGTCGTAGCCTTGATCACCTTAAACCGTCACTGTGACCCCGTCAGGCGCGGTCAACCGTATCATCTTCTTGCAACACACAATGTCGCCTCGAAGTCCGCTAACCAATCCCTCTCAAGAACTACATCGAAACCGCCTAAGATCAACAGAGACAGTCTACTAGGAAACTACCTATGACTTTCTACTTCGATATCGCAGCCTTCTATCGCCTCAGAAATCTGGGTAGACTTACCTATGGCAGTTTTTACATCAAAGGGCGCACCAACACGCCTACTACCAACAGACAGCTTAGCACAGAAAACAGCAGAAATAAAACTTTTACTAGCGTCATAATCGAACGACGCAAAGACTAAAGGTTGATTTACTAGAAACGTAGCTGACACAACATCGGGGTCCGTCCTAGCCTCCCTCTGCGTCATCATGAACGCTCTAGCACTTGCTCTCTTCCCTTCCTTATAGCCTCCTTCACTCCCGAACCTTCAGCCCTCGGCTTCTTGCAATCCCTGCTCATGTGGCCTTCCTCACCATAAGAATAACACCTCCTCACACCGCAGTTCTTCGCCACATGTCCGGTCCTTCCACAACGGAAACAGACATTAGTCCCCAATCTACATTCCTCGGGGTGTTTGTGTCCACACTTGTCACACCTTTCCGACCCCGCATCAGGTGTGACCACACGCTGGTCATCCACCCGTGCACCTTTGTTACTTGGAGCGGCTCCGCCACGTCCAAATCGCTTCCCGTTCCAATCCCGATCACCCTCTCCTTTCTTGCTAACTTTTGTCACCACCACAGTTCTTTCATCGTATAATCTCCCCGCCAAATCAACCGCCGACCTAAACGTGCTCGGTCGGCAGCGATCATGTGCCTACGGACATCCGCCGGCAAGCCCTGAATGTACCTCTTAATCTTTCGTGACAGAGGCGTCACCTGATCCGGCACCAGCCGTGCCATTTCGTTGAATTTAGTGGTGTATTGCTGATGTGTCATGGTTCCCGCCTCCAGCTGCAGGAACTCTCTTTCAACTTTGTTCATCTCACAATGAGAACAGAACTCCTCAATCACCAGCTTCTTCAACTCAGTCCACCTTATCCTCCCGATAGCCTTGCTTCCCTCAACTTGGACAATATTGTCCCACCAACACAGAGCCGAGTCCACAAAAGAGTGGGCAGCAAACTTTACTTTCTGATCCTCCCGGCATTCGCTGATGTTCAAAACAGCTTCCATTTCCCTCACCCACCGGTGAGCAGCAGCAGCGGTGCCATTTCCATCGAAAGTAGGGGGCTTGCATCATTGAAACGCCCCATAGTTACAGCCTCGTGCCGCCTCCGGCGCAGGCTCTTCTTCTTCCTCTTCTTCATCATCAGAGAGAACCGTTTCAGGCTTTCGTTGCTCCCGTCCTCCCGAGGACCTGTTTCTCTCCTTTCTTTCTCCTTCCTTTACAGCCTTAATTACTTCAGTCACCACAGACGATAAGATCGTCTGCATGACCTGATGAACCTCCTCTGCAACTGCCTCTTTCATTGAGGCCCTCAAATTCGCACTCTCATCACCAGCCTCCGGATGAGGGCTCTCAGGTTCTTCATGAGCCACCTCTTCGGCCCTTGGCCTTCCTCTTGTGACCCGTGGTTCAGCACCACGTCCACCACCACCTCCACCACGAGAAGCTTTAGATGATCTACCACTAGCCATCCTCACACACACTTAAAGATTCAAACACCAACACGGTCATTCAAGGGAACAGCTTAGTTTATGTCAAGTATAGTAAGTCCCTAATTACAGTGGCCGGTTGTGATTAGCCACTTACTTTACTCTTCATACCCTGAGCGTTACCTATCCTGACTACATCAGTATCTAAATCTGCATACAACACATAAACCACATAACATGCGCACGTAATACCGGTTAACATTAAGAAAATACCTGATGGCACGCAGCTACTCAGATTGGCATCCCTTCCCTTCCGTCCTATTTTCAGTTTAAGTTAAGGTTTAGTTTGAAAATTTACCTATTTCACTTAAACTTTGGCTCTGATACCAACTTTTAAGGCCCCGTTCCCGAGACGCTTACAGTTGGATCCTCATCGCACATAAAACATATATTTGTATTTAATCATAAAGAAACATTGCAGCGGAAACATTAAAACGACATTCCATTTCATCATAGAAACCTTTGCAAATTATTACATCATTTTTAAATAACAAAATACATGTTCCATTACATTACAAAAGCATTATAAATATGGATGCCATCCAAAATGAGCCAAGTAGCCGCCCCGTGCCATCCTCTGCAACTTTACCTGCCAACTGGAAACACATAAAAGTCAGAGTTACTGAGTGAGTTCTAGTTTTATAATAAAACATACTTTTCTTTTGTTTAAAACCATTCATTTCTTTCTTTCAAATCATATTAGGCTTTAGAACGTGACCACACATCGTACATACCCATAGATAATATTTATTATCTTCATCATTCGTTCATACTTTCTTACTTTCACTCATACGTTCATCATTACTTCTTTCATTAGCCATTTCCTTCTTTATGACATTATCTTTCTATCACAATCTGGATTAGTGTCATCAGCTATGCCCCAAACAAATGGGGTACTGGGCCGAAGATCATAAATGACTTCCACACTGCACATAGCCTGGCACCAGCACCGAGGTAAGCGACAAAGATGCCATCCGTATACTACACCCCCAACATTATGCATAACTCGAGTACTGGGCCGAAGATCATAAATGACTTCCACACTGCACATAGTCTAGCACCAGCACCGAGGTGAGTAATCACTACTCCACCCCCAGCGATATGCATTACTAGAGTACTGGGCCGAAGATCATAAATGACTTCCACACTGCACATAGCCTGGCACCAGCACCGAGGTGAGTAATCACTATACACTATGTACCACACTGTGGTCAGTCACAAAGACTGGAACCCCTGCGTGTATCCTTAAGGGTTAGCTAAACCATACGCAGTTGAGCTTACGGCATTTTAGAGTCATGCACCACTGTACATTTTGCTTGCAAGCCTTTCATATTTTCATTCATTCATTAATGCATACATTCATTCATCAAGTTCCTCTTTTCATTATCTTCCACTTTACGTTACATAATACATTCATTAACATTCAACGTAAAGCCACGGGAAAATAACCACACATATTAAGGAACATAAACATAAACATACAGCATCACCATATAGGGCATCATCATACATACATAACATACATCATACACACCATCATGCATAAGCATCAATCATACATCATCATACAACTATCTTACATCACACATGCCCATCATATCATCTATGACCTTAAAAGTCAACTTACGTAAACCCCCGGGAAACTCACAAGTCAAAACCCTCATCTACACTTTCCCTCGAAAGTCGGAAAATAAACCATTGTACCTTCAGGCGTATGAGCCCTACTTGGGCGCATGGTCACCTTCCAGTCGCATGGCCTCTCAGGCGACAGAACACTTAGGCGAATGGACATCAGGCGAATGGACCCTATGCGAATGGACATCTATGCGTATGAACTCTCAGTCGCATAGCTTTCATGCGTATGGCCTTCAGTCGCATGACTTTAGGCGCATTGGCTTCAATCGCATACCCTTCGAGCGAATGGACCTCAGTCGCGTGGCCTCCAGGCGCATGGACCTCAGTCGCATAACCTTTGTGCGAATGAACCTCAGTCGCATAACCTTCAATCGCATGCTCTACAGGCACATGAACTTCAGTTGCATGACTTTCATGCGTATGGACCTCAGTCGCATGGCAATCGTGCGCATGGACCTCAGTCGCATGCCATTCGGCTGTATGGCCTCCAGTCGCATCCCATTCGGTCGCCTAGCCCTAGCTGATGCAGAATGCAGTTTCAGCCGAACGCAAACTGCCATTTTTGAGCTCCAAGCTCACCCAAACTCGTTCTAAGCTCAAATCAGCCATTCTAAACCTTAGAAACACCTACCACAACATCATTCAAGCATACACCAGCCCGAAACTAAACCCCACACGCATCAAACACATACACATACGTATACAAACGGGTTCAACACCTAACTTTTTCAAAAACAGGTTTTGATGTGTTCCAGCCCTAAAAACATTCAAAAGTGTGTAAAAGAGGGGTCCTAGAACTCACACAAACGATCCTGAAAAGAAGAGCTTCGATTCAATCCGCTACACTTCGACTTTCACGCTCGAATCCACTCGAACCAAGCTTTTCTCCCTTTTCTCCTTTTTCTCCTTCTCTTTGGCTGAAAAATGTTTAGTGTGGGGTGCCTTCCCCCTTTTATACCCCCACTCATCCTACCTTCTCCCGTTTTGGCAAGTTTGGTCCCTCGACTTTGGACTTTATTTCTTTTTCTTCTTTCGTCGGTTTCAAAGAAAATTTTCGGGTGTTACATATTATCATTTAAATCAACATTTGTGTTCATTTAAGTTGTCTATTTTTAGAGTAAAGTCTCGGTTCTTTGAGTTTAACACTTTCGGTCATTTAGGGTTCGATTAATCCATTCATTTGAACCGATTTCAGTTGCAAAGTACCTGTAGATGTGTAGGAAATCAATCAGTATAACAATCGGAGATTAATCACAGTAATCAAAAATTTTCTAGAGTGTCTGGGTATGGGGGTTCTTGAGAGTTTTTAAAGGGTGGTAGAGTATACGACCGATTAACCCCATTATTTATAGTATTTTAAGTTTCAGTCGTGCGACTGGACCCATACGCATGATTCATTCGTGTGACTAGGGTTCAGTCGTGCGACTGACTCAGACTGCTTCATCCAGTTGTACGATTGGTTCATTCTTGTGATCCAATCGCATAGTTGACCCATACTCATGGTCCAATCGTGTGATTGGCTCATACTTATGGTTCAATAGTGCAATCGACTCACACTTATGATTCAATCGTGCGATTGGTTCATACTTGTGACTTTGACCTCAAATATTTCCATACATTTAAAATCTAACTTTTGATTTATAACATTATGACCAATGATCTTTTCAGACATGACCCTTTGAACAGAAAATCGTTTGATCACCCAGACGTGATCTTTTTAATTTAGAACCGATTAGTCACCTCAGACGTGACCCTTTTAATTTGTGATTCACAGAGTTCATCTAGTTATATAGTCCGACATCGATGCAAAAAGATAACGAAAACAGAAAACAACTTGAATTAAAACAAAACAAGACATATTTTTGTGTTTTTGGTTTAAGGTGAATTAAACCTTTTAGAAATCTTCTAACTGATTTTACTTCCTGAGCAGAATAGCTTCAATTTAATTTTATCATATCTGGAAAGATTCATATGGAATCATACAGGTATATCATAATCATTTGGGACCCTTTTATATGTACTTGAATACTAGATTCTTATTTGTCTGAGAGTCAATAGCACTTTCAGGAAATCATACTAGAGCTATAAGATGCACACAATGAGTTTGACAGCCACGATGATTGTCTGTATATTTGTCCACTTAAATCCATACACAGATTTTTGACTCGTATTGGTGATGAGTTAGGTTTTATTATTTTAACAAGCATTTGTGGATCCTACACTTATATGGTAATCAACATTCCTCAGGAGATTTTTGAGCGGTCTACGGGTATTTAACAAGAAGAAACTATTCTAAGAGCTTTCAAAGAGATGTCAAGCCTCAGGTCAGTGCCATCACACAACAGAGAAGCGCAAACAATAATAAATTCTAGAATATTTAGGTTATGCCTATTCTCAGGTCAGTGTCATTGCACAGCAGAGAGGCACACAACCTATCTTCTTGTTAGAGCATTTTTTTCTGTTTGCACATAACGCACCAACAACATTAGTCATTAGCTTGATTGCGCTTAACATTTTTCATGTGCTTTGCTCATTTTTATGGTCACCTGCACACATTTGTAGCGTTTATTTTGCTCGTCACCCCTTATAGGAAACGCGTTGATTGTGTTAACCAGGGATAAGATGAGAACCCACCGCAAGTTGAACAAATTAGTTTGAATTTGATTCACCAATGAAATCTACTCGTCTATTGTGTTGAATCTACCGACACATCATATAATGAACTAGCAACCTCTAGGCCTACTTTCTCTATGTCTCATCAGTAGCAGACTAGTTTACTATTATTCTTCCTTTATTTTGCTTAGACTTCTCAGACTTGTAATTTAAATATAGCATTTTGATCATTTAAATCCTTTTGATGTCCCAAACAATTAGTTCCATGTGTACTATCATTTTCCAAAATTATTGAGTCAATCTCACAGATTTGATTTCTTTACTTTCAGCTAATCTGCCCGCCCCCATTTATTTTTTTTATTTTTTTAAGTAATTAAATACTAAAACTAAATAAATACTGAAACTAAACTATTATCCCCCTAAAATTCTAAAACCGACAATATTTTTGTGTTTTTGGATTTTTAAACACAGGAAAATAAAATTAAAAAAATAATAAAAATTTGACGGACTACGAACTCGACTCTTCTGGAATCACAACACTTTTCTTTTTCATGCCATTGACCTTCAAAAGATATAAAAACCGAGGTTTGTCAAAAGCTTTAGTGTAGAGGTCGGCGCGTTGAAAATCCGTATTAATTTTAACAACATCGATTAATTGCTTTTCAAAATAGTCACGTATAAAGTGATATTTAATACCGATGTGTTTAGTTTTTGGGTGTTGGACCGGAATTTTAGTGAAAGCTATTGCAGCAGAATTATCAACAAAGATAGGGGTGTTAGAAAATTGCAAACGGTAGTCTCGCATTTGCTGTTGAATCCAAATGATTTGTGAACAACAACTTGCAGCAGCAACATATTCAGCTTCACATGTTGACAAAGCAATAGATGTCTGCTTCTTACAGTGCCAAGTGACTAAGCGTCTTCCAAAGAACTGACATCCTACTGATGTTGACTTGTAATTCATCTTGCAACCACCATAGTCCGAGTCACTATACGTTGTAAGCTCAAAGTCATCATCATGAGAATACCACAACTCGAGTGTTGGAGTACCCTTCAGATAACGAAAGATCCCTTTTACCCCAGTGAGATGATTCACTTTTGGTTTAGCCTGATATCTGGAACAGAGAAACGTGGCGTACATAATATCAGGACGAGAGGCTGTGAGGTACATCAGAGATCCGATCATTCCTCTGTACATAGTGGCATCTACCAGATCACCATATTCGTTGGGTGCTACATCGTGGTTCGTGGCAAGTGGAGTCCCAGCAATCGTTGCATTCTCCATGTCGAACCGAATAAGGATATCTCCTACATATTTGGACTGATGCAGGAAGATTCCATTTGGTGTCTGATCCACCTGTAACCCAAGAAAGAACTTCGTCTCTCCCATGGCACTCATCTCAAACACAGCTTTCATCACTGATTCGATTTCTTTACATAATGCTTCATTTTTGGAACCGAAAATTATGTCATCCACATATATCTGTACCAGTAGTAAATCATCATCTCTCTCTTTGATGACAACGTGCAGTCAACAACCCTCTGCGAAAAACCATGTTTCAGCAGATGAGTAGAGAGTTTCTCATACCAGGCGCGAGGGGCTTGATGAAGCCCATAAAGAGCCTTGTCCAGTTTATAAACTCTATCCCGATGATAAGGATCCTCAAATCCTTCGGGTTGACTGACGTACACAGTTTCACGGATTTCACCATGATGGAATGCACTTTTCACATCCAATTGATAAACTTTGATCTTCATGTAGGAAGCATAGGCTAAGAAGATACAAATTGCTTCCATCCTTGGCACAGGTGCAAACACTTCATTGTAATCAATGTCTTCGACTTGTCTAAACCCTTGAACTACAAGCAGAGCCTTGTTTCTAATTATTACCCCTTCGTCATCTTTCTTACACTTAAGAACCCATTTAGTGCCAATCACCTTTGCCCCTTTTGGTCTGTCCACAAGAGTCCATACTCCTAACTTCTTGAACTGAATGAGTTCTTCTTGCAAAGCACTAACCCATGCCTTATTATTTAAAGCTTCACTTACATATTTTGGCTCAAATTGAGACACAAAACATCGATAAGCTCCATCATGTATATATCCTTTTTCCATGACTGCGGCATAATCAGCTGAGTATAGCTGATTTCGTGTCTGAACTCCTGATAGAATATCACCGATGATGTTGTCCAGGGGATGATGCACATTAACTCGAGTTCTGAGAGTGGTGGGAACAGGTACCTTATTATCCATATTTTGAATCCCAGGTTTAGTTTCTGTGGCTGTTGGAGTATGGGATTCAGAAGTTCCAGAGGCATCAAGATCAGATGCTTGTGTACTTTCGGTAGTGGGAACCTGTTCCTCCTTGTCCATATTTGCAGTCTCAACTGCTTCATCATTAGAGGAAGACTCACTTACTTCAAGCTCTCCCCCTGAAGGGCTAGAAGTATCGTCTAATGGAACCGATGATGTCGGGTCTAGTGGAGGAGTATTCAGAACATCATACAT
Organism: Flaveria ramosissima; assembly: GCA_025215565.1. NCBI lineage: Eukaryota > Viridiplantae > Streptophyta > Magnoliopsida > Asterales > Asteraceae > Flaveria > Flaveria ramosissima. Next base: position 67,953,000 of record CM046046.1, read on the forward strand.
CATTCGAGCAAATAACTCATCATCAGGATGAGAAGGAGGTAGATTGAAGGACTTGAAGAATCCATCATAGTCAAAGAAGAAGGAAAATCCTTTGCCAGCAGGGGGTGGTGTATCTTTGGACATCAACATTGCACCACACTTCTACCTGACCCGTTGAGTTGTTATAAACTCTCTTGTCTGGTATATTATATCCGAGAAAGATACCTTCTTCTGGCTTCTCACAAAACTTCCCAGTTTTAGTTTTCTTTAACAACATGCACGGTGCTTCAAATGGTTCTAGATACTCCAAGTTGGGTTTACGTCGCTGGAGCAATTCATAACACGTTTTTCAATGATGTTTGACCACTAAGACTCGATTGAGAGTGTAGCATGCATTAGCCACTGCCTCGTTCCAGAATTGAATAGGCAGTTTAGAGTCGGCAAACATTGTCATTGCTGTCTCTATCAAGCTCTGATTCTTTCTTTCAGCAACCCCATTCATCTGTGGAGTGTAAGCAGAAGTAAACTGATGAACAATTCCTTTCTCTCGACAGAATGCCTCCATCCACTGATTCTTGAACTCTGTTCCGTTGTTTGATCGAATTTTTCTTACTTTTAGCTTGTAGAGTGATTCCAATGTAGTGACTAGATGCTTGAATGATTCAAACGTCTCTGACTTTGCTTTCAAAAACATCACCAAGAGAATCTTGAGTAATCATCAGTACCAATCACCTGCAATGCTCTTTGTACTGACTGGGCCAAACAGATCCATGTGTAGAAGCTCGATAGGAATGTCGATAGAATTGACTTTCTTTTCTTTGTGAGACTTCTTGGTTTGTTTCCATTTCTTACATGCTACGCAAAAATCTGGGAGTTGGAAATTCTTGACTGTAACTCCATTCACCAAATCATTCTGAACCAGATGATTCATCTTCCTGGGACTAATGTGTCCCATTCTCCTATGCCAGGAGACTGAATCCCTCTTTGTTGCCTTTGACAAGAAGCACTCGGTAGTAGACTTAGTTGTGGAGGCTTTTGATAGATCCAAAACATACAGATCGTTATATCTTGAAGCTGACATTAGAATTTTATCCTCCTCGACAACTTACTCCTTCTTCAACATGTAGCACTTCTTGTTATCAAACACAACTTTGAATCCCTTATCACAGATTTGGAAGACAGAAAGCAAGTTGTTTTGCAGTTGTTGAACGTAGTTGACCTTGTCAAACTTCACTTTCTCATTTCCCACTTCGCCTTGAGCGGTGATGTAACCTCCTTTATTCCCAGCGAACGATAGGTGTCCCCCTTAAATTTGCTTGACGTTGAAAAGGAGATACAAATTCCTGGTCATGTGCCTGCAAGCCCCACTATCAATAATCCAGGTATTAGTGATAGCGTTGTAGCGGACACCCTACACATACAAAGAAATTGATTAGTTCAGGTTTGGGACCCAAGCCTTAACTGGCATGGGTGTCCTAGAGGTATCACACATCATGAACTCAACCCACTGTCCTTCAGAGGATGAGTGCACATCTTTTTTCTTTTTATTCTCACTATCAGACACATTACTTGTTTTGATCTTCCATAAACCAGTTTTGTGTAAGGCCTGTTTGTGGTAAACAGACGACTGGCTTATGGTTTGAACTTTAGGTTCACTAAAAATCTTAGGTGTAACCTTAGGAGTAGTATTAGATCTAATTTTAGAAAAACTTGGTTTTTCATCAAAAAGTTCAATTTTCTTTTTAGGTGTATGATAATAAGGACAATTTGGAGAGATATGTCCTCGTTTTCCACAAATGTAGCAGGATCTTCCTTTAACAGTTTGAAGAATGTTGTGATGTGGGGTTGCGTTTGATCGTGGTTTGAGATATGTTCGGTTGGGTGACGACTCTTCCCTTTTAGATGTTTCACCTTCTTTAACAAACTTAATTGTTTTGACATTTTGAACATCTTTCATTTTCATTCTATTTGGATTTTGATGATTAACACGTTTAAGGTTCAGTGGATTAGACCTCTTAGGTTCTGAAATAGACGTTTGTGAACCTGACCCTAATTTAACCTTTTCAAATTTATCACTCAAATCCTCAACAGGTATCTTATCTGTTGATTCCAAAGAAGAATCCTTCTATTTAGTGACAGATTTCACAGGTTTACCCATAGAATCTAGATCATTGACCAGAGGTGTAGACACCACATGATCCTTTACAGGGTTATTATTAATTGGTCTACATTTAGTGTTCAAAAGGATTTCATGTGGTGGAGGTACTACCTTATAACCCAGACCTTCCCCGGCATTCCGTTCTTTCACTAGATTCTGAACTATGTGAGAAGAACTTGCCAAACTGTGCAGTTTTTGTTTTAATGATTCAACTTCGACATGTAAAACTGCTTTTTCCTTTTTAGTTTCCTCCAGAGAATTTAAATAGAACTTGATATCATTTGATTGATTTAAGGCAACAACCTCGGTTTCCCTTAGTTGTTTCCCCAACAGTTCTATCTTTTCTTTGAAGCTGCACTCATTTTGTTTTAAAACACGATTTGCTTTAGTGTGGAGTTGTAAATCATTTACTAGATTATCATTATGTTCTAATAACCAAGCAAATTTTAAATCAATTATTTCCCTAAATTTATCACATTCAGTACATGCATGTTTTTCAAATAATTCGTCTTCAGAACATACCTGTGTAGAACTAGATGAATCAGCCATCAAAGCAGTGTCAGACTCTTCAGTGACTGGAGATTCTGAGTTTGTAGCACTTAGCTCTTCTTCAACCAAATGATCAACGACATTCATAGCTTCTTCGATATCTGAAAGTGAATGCTCAGCTATGATGTCTCCTTCGATTGCAGATCCATCATCCAATGTATCAAGCAATGTTTGATTCACCCTGAGAAACGAAATCGGAAGGATCAGTCTTGTCCTTCATCACCTTGAGCAACCAAAGCCTTAGACTCTTTACTTGAAGATGAAGATCCAATCTTATCATGTTCTTGTCGGTTGAATGTAGGAAAAGGATTTCCATTTCCAGTCTTCTTTGGCTTCACGCACTCACGTTTGAAGTGCCTTTTTCACCACAATTGAAACATGTGACTTTGGTTTTGTCAAATCCAAATGTCGTATCTTTTGTTGCAACCAAATTTTGTCCCGTCTTTTTAACAAACTTCTTGGCTCTTCTAACAGCACTAGCCAAGGCCCACATAATATCCATGCGTTCTAGCTAAGATTCATCAACTTGCTCGTAGTCCTCGTCAGCAAGATGACAGTTTCCAATCTTACCAGCAACTAATCTATCATAAGATTGAACAACAGCAGCTAGAAGGTCCATGTGCTCTTTAGCAACTTCCACGGTGACATTTCCGAGATTCTCGGTCTTCAACTTTGTAGTATTTGCCTCAGGAACTATGTATTGGGTTCCAGATGACCCTGACGTTACGGTTCCTGAAGCACTGATTTGGGAAGGAGCAGAAGAGCTAGACACAAACGCCGTTTGTAGTGGTGCACCTGAAGCAACCGGAGTTGGAACTAAATCGTATAGTGCAGGATTCTGAACATAGGATCCTTTCTTTGACTTGTATTTCATACGTAGTTCTTCCTCCCTTAACTTCAAAATGAAATCATTTATGTCTAAAGTAGCAAGAGTGTCATTTTGTCTCAGATTAGACACAAATGGATTCTATTTGTCTGGCAGACCATCAGCAAAGCTAAAGACTTTATCTTCCATGGATGTGGTCACGCCATGAGTGTGCAACTCAACTCATCAGATAATATAATCGATCAAAGATATCATCCAAGCTCTCATTCCCAATCGGAGAGAAATTGTCAAATTCCTTCTTAAGAGCTTTTGCCTTCAGTGCTTCAGAGCTGTATTACCTTCGTATCTCTTTTCCAAGGCATCCCATAATTTCTTAGACTGCTTGTTCTCAGAGAACTGATGAAATATGTCCTTAGGTATAGACTAAGTCAACAAGGCATATGCTTTCTTTTTAGCATTATGCAGAGTTTTCTAGGATTCACTCATTCCTCCCAATGTCAATTTAACTCCATTTGCACTGACTGGTACCGTGTAACCAGTCTTAATGGATGTCCAAAGGTTTGGGTCAACTCCATTCAAGTAGATTTCATACCGTTGTTTCCACTGTGGGTATTCATCCAAAGATAACAGCTTTGGCGGTTTGTTGTGGTTTCCAATCTTATTCTCTTGAAGTACAAGGTTCTGGATACGTGAGTCCTTTCCAGCAGTGAATGCAGCAAACTGGTCTTCCATTGCTATAGACTTGGTAAACTTAGAACATGACAGATTTACTCGTGCGAATGAGCTATGCGAATGGGTCACTCGTGCGAATGAAAGGTACGAATGAATTCAATCGGACGATTGGATTCAGTCATACGAATGAGCAGGGTGATTGTAGTCAACCGACTGAAGTTGCTTAACCGTGCGAATGAGTGATACGACTGAGTTCAGTCGTACGAATGAGAGTATACGAATGGGTTCAGTCGTACAAATGGTCCAATCGTGTGACTGAATGCTGTTGTGTTTGAAAAATCGAATATTTTGAATACTTTGACAAAAAATACGAATTTTCCAAAAACCCTAATCTGCCGTTTGATGAACAATCGAAACTTTAACACATGCAAACGTCAAAAACACTTTTTGAAGCAAAACGGTGACTCTTTTGATTGAAAACGTTTGTTTTAACACCAAAACCAATTGAATCCACGCAAAATCACAAGCCAAAGCTCTGATACCACTTGTTAGGACCGTTTTCGTACGGAGTACTAACGGATTCTGCGTGAGACCAGATCAAATAGTGCGGAATCCTATTTGATTGGCGATCCAATCAGTGAGAACGACAACCTGATCGATCTAACAATGAAACAAACATTAAGAATTGATTAGAAATCGATCAGGAACGAACTATGAAGTTGGATAGGCTGTTTAGGACGCTCTGGACGACTAGGGTTTGTAAATCTTCGAAGTCTTTGTTTTTCCACGAATTATGTGGTATTTATAGGTTTCTACTTTTCATTCGTACGACTGAACCATTAACATGGTTCAGTCGTGCGACTGACTCATGCGATTGATTCATACGCACGACTGAAGGTTCAGTCATGCGACTGACTCAATCTTATGTCTCAGTCATACGACTGATCTAGTCTCCTGGTTTAGTCGTGCGACTGATCCATAAGTATGATTCATTCGTGCGTATGGTCCATAAGTATGGTCCATTAGCATGAATAACTACCAATAATATGAAATATTTAAAGACAAATAAACATCAAGAAGCATATTATATTTCATTATGAATTCACATTACATATGTGTAAGAAATGAAAGACTTTTACATTAAGAACATAAACTAGGAACATGATGTATCAACAAAGGTTTAATAAAACGTTAAACTTGATAAAAACAAAAAGATAATTTTTTTCAAAATAAAATACTTTTCGTGCGAAAAGTTCATTAACATGCGAATGACAAGCGAAAAGTTCAGTAGATAAGAAACTTGACTTCTCGCGCGAGAAGTCAAGATCTTTAAAAGGTACAGTTGTGCGAAAAGTGAACCATTCACACGAAAAGTTCAGAGAAATTTTCCCTAAAAAATTCTAAGTGTAGAACCTCTGTTAAATCAATTATCATTGTTCATTAAGGTCGCCTAGTGATTTCGAAGAGTGTTACAAGGTATATTGATGTTTAGATCTTTGATTTGTGTTGATATGAGTTGTAACCAAGGTTAAACTAGACTAATACATAATAAAATGAACAACTTAAAAATAATGAACATTAGTAATGACTTAATCGACACCTAATGAATGTGTTTAATCGACTGAAACATTGAAAATTTGATAGATTGAAAAATTGATTTTGAACCAACTTGTCGCACGCGAAAACTTCTTGAAATATGAACAGACGCGATAAGTTTCAAATTGTTCTGAACTTGTCGCGTGGAAAAATTACTTTTCGCGCGAGAAGTTGAAATCTGTTTAAAATTCATTTTCATGCGAAAAGATGAACTTGTCGCGCGAACATATGAATTTTCAAAATTTTTAATTCATGCGAATAGTATAACCTTTCACGCGAAAGGTTCAAATTTTTAAAATTTTTCTAAGTGTTGAAATTTTTATGAATTCTTATTGTGTACTTATAAAGTTTGTTAAACTTTTCAGATGGCTCGACCTTTAGTTTTTAACAAAAACCAAAATGCCATTGCATATCTGGGAGATGTTCCGGAAGATAAAGCTCTATTCAGATCCTTGATCGAAGGATTGAAGACGTCCCGGATATTCCATGCTATATCAGCTAATCCTGCCAAGAGATAGATGCTGAAGGTAAACTTTGTATTACAGCCACCATAAAGAGAAAAAGAGTTATTATCACTGCTGAGGTGATTAACAGCGTCTTATTGTTAGAAGACATCCCTCGTGCACCAACCAAGATTGATGATGCTGCTGCTAAGGACTGTTTAGTCCGTATGGGTTATAATCACCGATACCCATCTTTGAAGAAAAAAATACTTGCCCTCGTTCTAGAAGTATTTGTTTCATGTTGTTATCCACTGTCTTAGCAATCTTAAGGCTGGTATGGATAGTTTGAGCGGCATCTTCGGATCACTGCTGGTTTTTATTGTTGATGATCTTCCATACAGCATATCCTTGGCTATTTTCTTAGAGATGCAGAAGAATGTCATAGCAGCTCCGGGGAAGAAGTTTATTATGTAATCGAGGTTCATACAGATGATTGTGAATGTTGCTCTTCCTGAGTTAGCTATATCTGATTCTCTACCTATTCTGTTATGGTGATGAAGAAAGATATTTTCATATATCTTATGGGAGCAAGAGGAAATAAATGGGATGGTTCACATTTTGCTAAGCTTGGGAGGTTTGTTGATGATTTTCAAGCTGAGGCACATGCTGATGAGACTGAGACAGTTCATGCACATAAAGATGATACAGTTGGTATATCTTCTAGTATTTCATAAGAAGTTCCTGAAAGTTCAAAGCCCAGAGAAAAATAAGAAGAAGTAAGTGAATGGTTAGAAGGTGGAGGAGATGATAGTGAGACTGACAACGATCAGATAGGCAATGTGCCTTATGTATTACAAGAACGTCCCAGAGTACGTGAGACACCGGCAAAATGTACTGCCGATGATCGTGATGACGACTTCATACCTGATGATATTCCTACTCCAACCCGAGGCCGAAGGAAAAGGATGGCTAGGGTTTCTGGAGAAAGTTCTCGTGGGAGGGGTAGACGACAAGGAGTGTTGAGAAAATGTCGGGCCCCGATGACCACAGTGACTACTAAAGATGTTGCTATGATAGATATTCCAGTCACAATTAGTGAGGCCACTACACCAGTGATAGTCACAGAGTCAACAACTGTGACATCCACATCTATGCCTACTACTGCTGCTACTAATGACAGTTTGAGAACTCCACCAAGACAGCCAACTCATGATGATTTGTTTGGTGATACTGATTTTTTCAACACTACTCCTGAACCTAGACCTCAACCAGAGTCATCTTCATTTTCACCAACAAGAGTTACCTTGGAACAGAGGGTCAGTACTCTTGAGAGAGAGATGTTGGAGAAGTCATAGGTTATTGATGAATTATATCGGAGTGTGTATGAGAAGGATGAACGGATTAAGAGCCTGGAGAGCCAACATCAGTTTATGCTTACTTATGTTCAGATCATGGAGCATAATCTAAGAGATCTCACATCTCTTGTGTACTCATCATTCACACAAGATCAACCACAGAGGTTGGAGAATCTAGTTAGAGGTTCTACTACAGAGCACCAGTTTGAAGGTGTTAGGACCTGGTATTTGAACGAAATACCGAGTGATTGCGTGTTAAACCAACTCAAATAGTGCGGAATCCTATTTGATTGGCGATCCAATCAGTGAGAACACACGATGAATCAATCAAGAATTGAAATCAACGTCAGAAATCGATTAGGAACCGATCTGATGTGTTCTATGAACTTGGAGAACGATTTGGGAGGCTTCTGGACGGCTAGGGTACGTCTGGAATCGTAATGGGATGAATGCCTTCGTTTTCCCACGAATTGGGTCTATTTATAGGTTAGTATTGTTCAATCGTGCGACTGGGCCATAAGTATGGTTCAGTCGTGCGATTGAACCATGCGGTTGATTCATCCGCACGACTGAGTGTTCAGTCGTGCGATTGAGTCAATCTTATGTGTCAATCATACGACTGATCCAGTCTCCTGGTTCAGTCGTGCGATTGAGTCAATCGTATGAAGTTATTCATGCGTGTGGTCCATTCGCATGGGCCATTCGCATGAGAACTTCATTAAGTTAAGTTTGAATGTTCTATTTAATATAACTTAATGTGCACTCATTCAAACATTCATAAACCCAATCAATTCAATCACAACTCATTAATGAAATATTAAACATTACAAGTAACAACCAATTCATATCATTTCATTAATCGATTACAATTACATCATAATCAGACAGACAAGTTCATTACATTACAAATCATGATCTAGGGACATACATGCATCAACAAACTCCCCCTTGGACCTAGATCTATCTATTCTCTTGTCTTCTGCATCACCTCCTTATACTTCTTGTACTTCTCCTCTTTAGTGACTCCTGCGTGTATCTCAAAAGCAAAGCAGAGTCTTATGACATTTTGGAATTGGAGGGCTTGTACAATATCTTGCGTGTCATAGAATAGTGGCCACTTGTATAATGTGTAGACATCATTAGCAGACAAGTTGGTTAGCCACATTGGGTCGAATACCCTGATAGTATCCATTTGTCCCTCTTTATTCAATACTATGACAGCTTCAGCGGTTCTCCAATCATAGTACCACCATTTGAAGTGGGGAGTGAAGTCCTGTGGCATTTCCCTGAGAGGGATTCTCGACATTGTTCTCGGGGACTCCACTTCAGCACTATCTTTGGCTTACCAGTTATGGGATCAACTTCAGAACGTCTGATATACCTCGTAGGTTGTTGAGGTTTGAAGTTGACCCACCTGGTGTGGTACTCTTTCCTCAGGGCAGCCTCAAACCAGCCTGACATCTTTCTCGGGTCAGCATACAGCAGCTTTAGTTTAGCCAGCTGGTTGAGCTCAAAACCAGGTAGAGTCTTCAGATCATGTGGGAACCTGAAGTACTCTATGCCCTGCTCCCTCTTAACTGCATAAGCGTTAAGGTCTTCAAAATAAGCCCATGAGATAATCCTGCCTGACACCTTATGGTGTTTCTTGACTCTGTAGAGCTTGGTGTAGGCATCTCTCTTTGGTGCAGCACGCTGGGCTCTTACTTCTTCAAAACAGGCAGCCCATTCAGCCTTGCGAATATCTACGTCTGCATTGGAGGCTTGGGCTGTTCCTTCAGTCTTTTCTGCTTCTTGCTCCATCTTGTCAAGTACCTCAAAAGTATCACTGACTAGGGATTCACCCAGATTGGGGACCACATTTCCCTCGGCGTCAGCGTACTGAGGATACTCTTCTGCAGTAATGTCTTCAACCTCAACTTCATCAATATCATTCAGTTCCTCATCACTGGTTGAATCAACTGTTGGAGCGTCCTTCACTATTTCATCGGGATTGAGTTTGAACATTTCTGCTATTTGCTCATCAGACAGGTCATGAATTATCTCCCCTTCTTCAGGGGTATAACTCACAGACCGTCTTACTATCCCTTGTAGGTCAAGAATCATGGTTAATTGAGTCTTGACCATTTGAAGGGGAGCAAAGTCAAACTCATCCCTTTGAAAGTTTGGATCTGTTTGATATAAACATTCAACACATAAATCATTAGTAATTATCAAACAGACATACATTAACTTAATATATATAAACATTTAATACACTTGTTTTTCATTACATGATTCAAGTACAAAATAAATAAATACATAAAACGTCTAATCAGTACTTTTGTCTTGAATCTGTGGAGTGTCGCTCGGAGGAGCAGAAGTAGTGGATGACTGGTCTTGTCGACGTTTGGATCTCCGCTCTTGACCTGAAGCAGAGGCCGATGCAGCCGCATCCCCTCCTTCTGCCTCGTCATCATCATCATGTCCTTCTGTCCTATCTTCTTCAGTCTCCTCATCATCATCATCTTCCTCATCATCATCCTCATCTTCATCATCATCATCTCCGTCATCCCCGTCACCCTCCTTTAGCTTCAGGGGCTCATCCTTCGACCCCTTCAGCCTCAGCATGATAGTCTTGTTGGTCGTCTCCAACTCCTCAATACGTTTGACGGACTGAGCCTGAATGTCTTGGAGTTGGGACACCTCAACTCTCTGCTGGTCTATGACCCGAGCCTGCTCTGCCAGTTGCTGAGATTGGGCAGCAGCCAGGTCGGTCAGCTGGCGGATCTGCGCCGCCTTCTCCTCGTCAGCAGCAAGCAGACGCATCACCATACGGTTTAGCGCTGAGAGCTGCTCCTCTACCCCGATGTGAGGTAGAGTGAATCCATGAGCATGTGAGGGCTGGGCTGACGGTCCAGCATGCTGTGTGGTGGTGGTGGCAGTGGCTGTGGTGAATATGGGTCGGTGGGCTGATGGTGGTGAAGTAGGGGTGAATGGTCTGGTGATGGATGGGATAGCTACAGTGGTGGTAGGTAAAGTGGTGGATGTGGTAGTAGGAGTAGTGGCTGTGGTGGCTGTGGTGATGGGTGGTATGTCAGTAGTGGTGGTAGTGGTGGCTGTGGTGGTAGAAGTGGTAGTCACGAAGGTCAAACGACGCTTCTTCTTCTTCAACCCATGTGGTTGAGCCATCCGCTTCCTCCTAGTCCCGGAGGAAGTAGATGCTCCCCCTGCAGCTCTGCTAGCTGACCCCGGAACGTAGTTAGGGTCAGTATCTCTCTCCGAGGAGTCCCTTGGGTGCTCACCAACCACCTTAAGCCCGTGGTCTGTGGGAACTACTTTGCTTCCCACAGTCCTGGTGAGGGGCTCCTCGTCTGACTCCTCCTCCTCGATATCACCAGCGACGAACTCTTGATGGAAACCGGCCATCTCTGCGACCTCTCCGGCAGTGGCTGACCCCGGGGGAATAACGTCTGTATCTGTGCCTCTAGATGGGGCAGGCATGTCATCCCCGGCGTCGCCGCTATCATCATCATCAGAGTCAGTCTCTGGTATAGCAATATGCTCCACATCTGAGTCACTGTCCTCGTGGCGCCACTTCCTCTTTGCTGGCGCCACATAATCAGCCCGGGCCAGATGCCCAAACAACCTCCTGACAGGGGGCTTCACCTGCTTCCCCCTGTATACCTTCATCCTGCCAAGAGTCGTGTCGTCCATGACCTCAAGAATAACAGCGTCCTCCTTCTCCTTCGGCAGGGAGGGAAGCTTCTGATCAATGATCATCTGTAGAAATCTAGGGTACATACAGAAGCCTTCCTTCCCCTTCCCCTCGAGGTTCTCCACCAAGTAACTGAATATCATCCTGGAGAAGCTGAACGGGTGGTTCAGCACCAACGCTGCATAAGCGTTCTGGATCTGGTCAGAGAGCTCGTCAAAACCTCCCTTCCGTGATGCTATACACTTCAGCAGCACGTGCGCAAGGTACTTAAACTGGGGACAGAGGTTACTCTTGTTGAGTACCCCGGCATTGATGTCCCCAGAGTACTTGGCTCTCATGAAGCATCCACGGACCGTGAGGGGGTGTAGACGTGTGGGACACTCAGCATCGTCTCCAAACTGTAGAACTATCCTCAGATCCTCCTCAGAAATAGTGATAGCCTCACCAAAAATCGAGCTCCTGATGCAATGAGGCTCGGTGGATCTGTCTACAGATGCGCCTTCCCAGAAGGCCTGCTGCACTGATCTGTACGGTGTGCAGGGAGTAGATATAGCATGAGCGATCCTGGATCTCTGTAGGAAAGTAATAATGCCAGCGAAGTCGGCTGCATTCCTGGATGTCAAGTCCAGGTGAGCACATATGTTGTGCTTGGTGCTCATATTCCATCTACTCGCCATCTGTAACACATAATAATATAAACGTTAGTTTCGTTGGCTAAGAGTATAAAGCAACACTTAAACTTTGAATAAAAGTTATCTGTCATGCGATTGAGGTTGTACGACTGAAGACAGTCGTGCGACTGAATCGTGCGATTGAGGTTCAGACGTGCGATTGACCTCATGCGCACGACTGAGTGTGCGACTGGACTCATGCGCATGTACTCTTGTGCGGTTACACCACTCGTGCGACTGATTGATTCGCACCCTTCAGTCGTGCGACTGAAGTTCATCCGGACGACCAGTCGTCTGTCTCATGTGTTCAGTCGTCCAAGATCGAATCTACGCAGAATAAGTCTTATCACTCAATTAACCGGTTCTTTAGTGTCGCCTTCTCTTCCCTAACAACCTATTTTACTCAATTTTAACATATTACTTAGTTTTAATAGGTTATTAGGGTTTGACAGTCGTGGTTCGCACTTCACAGTCGTTTTAATCCAATTAGGGTTTCAATTCTTTCTGATTTTGATGGAAATGAACTTCAAAGTACCTGTACGATGATGAACGAACGTTAGTATCACAGAATCAACAAGAAAACTAAGGCAAATGAAATTTTGGCAGAGTAACGGTACAATATGCGAATTAGGGGCGATTTGAGAATGAGGAGTCTCTGCGACCGACTCCACCTCTATTTATATCCACCCTAGATCCAATCGTGCGACTGAGTTCATTCGCACCTTTCAGTCGTGCGAGTGGGACTCAGTCGTGCGATTGGGTCAGTCGCCCTTCTCCAGTCGTCCGACTGAAGTTCAGTCGTGCGACTGACTCACTCGTTCGCACTTAAGCCTCCGATTGGACTAATCGTATGATCCATTCGTGCGAATGGACTTCATTCGTATGGTTAGTCCATACGTATGGTCCATTCGTGCGAATGGGTCATACTTAGTTAATTTTTCTGCTATTTTACCAATTTACCTTTAGACTCTTTTATATTAATTAAATTAACGTTATGACCTTTGATCATCTCAGACATGATCCTTTTATCTTGAAAACACTTTGATCACCTCAGACGTGACCCTTTTCACAACTTTGGTCACCTCAGACGTGACCCTTTTAAAACACTTTGTCACCTCAGACGTGACTACTTAACCTTCAAAGCACATATGGTCATCTCAGACATGACCCTTTTAGTGAGTTTATTTCTTCTGATTTTCCTGATGTAGCCCGACACTTGACTCAAGTTAAAACTTAAAACAAACTAACTAATTTAAGAATTTAAACTAATTACATAATCAGACATATTTTTGGCTTTTTGTGAGAGATAAATCCAGAGATTGATATCTACGGGATTTGGATCGGGAGTAGATAGCTTCAACTTAGGTTGATCACATCTGGACCAAATTCAATTTTTGGAATCATACAGGCAATTCAAATCATTTGGGACTCGTTATTAAACCTTTTGATGCTCAAGTTCTCGATGTTCATCCAGAGTCTTTTGCAACATAAGGAAATCATACTGAAACTCTTAGGTTTTCACATTGATTTGAACCTTTGAGAATGTAGCCACAATGATTGTCAGTATGTTTGTCCACTTAAATCCATACACAGACTTTTGACACAGACTGGTGACTTATTTAGGTTTAATTATTTCAACTAACACTTGTGGATCCCACACTTATATGGTAATCAACATCCCTCAGGAGCTTTTGAGCGGTCTACGGGTATTATTACAAGAAGAGACTATTCTTAGAGCTTTCAAAGAGAAGCCTGTCCTCAGGTCAGTGCCATCGCACACAGCAGAGAGGCGGCAAACAACAATGAATTCTAGAATATCTAGGTTATGCTTATCCTCAGGTCAGTGCCATCGCACAGCAGAGAGGCACATAACCTATCTCCTTGTTAGAGCAGCTTATTTTATTTTGCACAAAATGCACCAACAACATAAGTCATTAGCTTTATTGCATTTGTCTTTCATTTTTTTCTTTGCTTTGCTCTGTTATGGTCATCCGCACACATTTGTGGCGTTTATTGCTCATTACCCCTTATTGGAATATTGTTGATTGTGTTAACCAGTGATAAGATGGACGCCCACAGTCAGTTGAACACTTTAGTTTTATCTTGAAATCACCAATCCGGTCTAGTTGTCTATTGTGTTGAATCTACCAACATATCATATATGGTCTAGCAGCCTCTAAGTCTACTTTCTTTGTGTCACCTTAGGAGTTGCCAGTTTTCTATCATCTTTCCTTTTAGTATTGCTTAGACTACACAGATTTATTCTTTGAACTTTTGCATATTACTAAAACTTAAATTTTAAAGTCCCTCTTGATTTGTTCCTGTGTACTATCATTTTCCAAAGGTATTGAATCGGTATCACAGATACAATCTACCTTATTTCAGCTCGCTACTCCTTCTCCCTCATTTTTTTTTTTTTTTTTTTAATGTTAACTTGCTGACATATTCTCCCCCTAAAATACTAAAATCATTTCTGGTTTAATTATTTTAGGATTTAATAAACAGCAAGAGAACATGAGTTTAAATAAAATAAAATCAAATAGACAAATCAAAATAAATAAAATAAAATTTAAGTACACGACATCGGACTACACATTTTCATCATCAGGAATTACCTCACTTTTCTTTTTAACCCGTTGACCTCTAATAAATATTGAAAACGTGGTTTATCAAAGGCTTTAGTATAGAGGTCAGCGCGTTGAAAATCAGTATTAATTTTAACCACATCAATTAAGTTCTTTTCAAAACAATCTCTTATGAAATGGTATTTAATACCGATGTGTTTGGTCTTAGGATGTTGGACCGGATTTTTAGTTACTGCAATTGCAGCAGAGTTATCAACAAAAATAGGAGTAGATGAGAATTTTAAACCGTAATCCCGCATTTGCTGTTGAATCCAGATGATTTGAGAACAGCAACTTGCAGCAGCAACATATTCGGCTTCACAGGTTGACAAGCAACCGATGTCTGCTTCTTACACTGCCAGGACTAATCTTCTCCCAAAGAATGACACCCTGCTGATGTAGACTTGTAGTTCATCTTGCACCCCAGTAAATCCCAAGAAAACCCTGCAGTGTTGTAGTTAGTGCACCCAACGAACACTATACGTGGTAAGCTCAAAGTCATCATCATGAGGGTACCACATCCAAGTGTGGGTGTACCCTTCAGATAACGAAAAATCCTCTTGACCCCGATCAGATGGTGACCTTTGGTTTAGCCTGATATCTTGAACATAGACATGTAGCATACATAATATCAGGTCTTGAGGCAGTGAGATACATGAGGGATCCGATCATTCCTCGGTACATAGTGGCATCTACTAGATCTCCATTATCATCCGGTGCTATATCATGATTAGTAGCAAGTGGAGTCCCAGCAGCAGAAGCATTCTCCATGTCAAAACGACTGAGAATGTCTCCTACATACTTGGTCTGATGTAGAAAGATTCCATTAGGTGTTTGATCCACCTGTAACCCGAGAAAGAACTTCATCTCCCCCATGGCACTCATCTCAAATTCTTTCTTCATTACTGCTTCAAACTCTTTACATAACTCTTCGTTCTTTGACCCGAAGATTATGTCATCAACATATATCTGTACAAGCAGTAGGTCGCCATCCTTTCCTTAATAAACAGTGTACAGTCAATTACTCCCCTGCGAAAGCCGTGTTTCACAAGATGAGTTGAGAGTTTCTCATACCAAGCTCGAGGAGCTTGATGAAGCCCATACAAAGCTTTGTCGAGCTTGTAAACTCTATCCCGATGGTAAGGATCTTCAAAACTCGGGTTGACTTACGTAGACTGTTTCTCTGATTTCCCCATGAAGGAATGCACTCTTTACATCTAATTGGTAGACTTTGATCTTCATGTACGATGCATAGGCAAGGAAGATACGAATAGCTTCCATCCTTGCCACGGGTGCAAACACCTCATTGTAGTCAATTCCCTCGACTTGGCGAAAACCTTGAACCACCAGTCGAGCTTTGTTCCTGATAATGACCCCTTGGTCATCCTTCTTGCATTTTAGTACCCATTTAGTGCCAATGACTTTAGCACCTTTAGGTTATCAACCAGTGTCCATACACCTAACTTCTTAAACTGCAGAAGTTCTTCTTGCATGGCACTCACCCACGCCTCATCATTGAGTGCTCACTGACATATTTTGGCTCAACCTGCGAGACAAAACATCGATAGGCACCATCATGAATGTAACCTTTCTCCATAACCGAGGCGTAATCAGCTGAGTACAACTGATTTCGGGTTTGTACTCCTGATCTGACATCTCCAATGACATTGTCAAGGGGATGATAAACATTTAGTCGTGATCCTGAGAGTAGTAGGAACAGCTACCTCAGAGCCAAGATTATGAACATTTGGTTCTGCATCTGAGGTAGTTGGAGTTTGAGGTTCTGAAGTCGAAGGTGCATCACTCGTAGATGCTTGTGGACTTGCTGGAACTGGAACCTGTTCCTCCTGACTGTTCTGGTCATCTTCTTCAGCTTCATCTTCAGAGGAGGAGTCACTGTCGTCGACTACTCCCCTGACTGAGTAGATGATTCTCCCTGTGTGCTAGATGGTGTATTCAGAATATCATACATCATCCTAGTTGCTAGCTCATCATCCGAGGAGAGAGAGAGGTATGTTGAAGGATTTGAAGAATCCATCATAATCGAAGAAGTAGGCAGGTCCTTTTCCTGTAGGTGGTGTGGTATATCTCTGAACGTCGACATTACACCACACTTCTACAAGACCCGTTGAGTTATTGTAAACTCGCTTATTCGGTATGTTGTATCCTAGAAAGATTCCTTCATCTGCCTTCTCGCTGAATTTTCCTTCTTGCGTCTTCTTCAGAAGTGTACACGGCGCGCCAAAAGGTTCAAGATACTCCAAATTCGGTTTGCGTCTTTGTAGTAGCTCATAACATGTCTTTCCGTGGCGCTTGACTATTAGGACTCGATTCAGTGTATAACATGCATTTGCTACTGCCTCATTCCAGAATTGGATAGGCAGTTTCGAGTCCGCCAGCATAGTCCGTGCAGTCTCTATCAAGCTTCTATTTTCCTCTCAGCAACACCATTCATCTGAGGCGTGTATGCTGAAGTGAATTGATGAACAATTCCCTTTTCCTTGCAGTATGCCTCCATCCATTGATTCTTGAATTCGGTCCCGTTGTCTGAGCGTACTTGTCTAACCTTTAGCTTGTAGAGAGATTCCAGAGTGGTGACTAATTCCTTGAATGACTCAAATGTTTCTGATTTGGATTTCAGAAACATTACCCAAGTGAACCTTGAGTAGTCATCAGTGACCACAAAACAGTACAGATCGCCTGCAATGCTCCTTGTACTGACTGGACCAAACAGATCCATGTGAAGAAGTTCAAGAGGAAGTTCTATTGAATGAACTTTCTTTTCCTTATGAGACTTCTTTGTCTGTTTGCCTTTCTTGCAAGCTACACAAAAGTCAGGAAGTTGGAAGTTCTTGACATTTACTCCTCTCACTAAGTCCTTCTGAATCAAGTGATTCATCTTCCTTTGACTAATGTGTCCCATTCTCCTATGCCAGGAGATTGAGTCCTTCTCAGTAGCTTTAGATAGAAAGCACTGCACTTCATGATCCGTTGGAGCAGCTGTGACAGATCCAAGACATATAGGTCCTTATATCTTGAAGCAGTCATCAGAACTTGGTCCTCTGGAATCATATAGTCTTTCTTCAGCACGTAACACTTGTTGTTGTCGAAGATGACTTTAAATCCTTTATCGCAGATTTGGGAAACAGAAAGTAAGTTATTCTGAAGTTGTTGAACGTAGTTCACCTTATCAAACTTAACTTTCTGATTTCCCACTTCTCCCTGTGCTGTGATGTATCCTCCCTTGTTTCCTGCAAAGAAACATGCCCTCCTTTTATTTGTTTGACATTTGATAAAAGGGCTCTATTTCCTGTCATGTGCCTGGATGCTCCGCTGTCTATAATCCACGTGTTAGTCTCAGCGCTATACCGAACACCCTGCACATATCAAGTAAATGTATTAGTTTAGGTTAGGAACCCAAGCCTTTACTGTCTTGGGTTTCCCAGAGGCATCACACATCATAAACTCTACCCATTGACCTTTAGAAGGTGAGGGTAACTCAGATTCCTTCTTGTCATCAGTATCAGTCACACAGGTAGTCTTCTCTTTCCATAAGCCAGATTTGTGCAATGCCTGTTTATGATAAACAGTCGTCTGGCTTACAGGTTGGACTTTAGGTTCACTAGATCTTCTAGGTGGAGTTAGAGAACTCCTCTTAGAAGACCTAGGTCTAGAGTCCTGAAGATCAATCTTCTTCCTAGGTGTCTGATAGAAAGGACAATAGGAAGCAATATGTCCACATTCTCACAGTTGTAGCACAATCTGCTATCAACCTTATAATTTGACTTTCTTTGTGGAGAAATGCGTGACACTTTAGTAACATCAATCACTTTAGGTTTTGACTCTTGCATGTTTGATGTTTTCTCTGGTTTAACAAATTTAACTGTTTTAACCTGTTTAACTTGTTCAACTTTTTGGTTAACTGGTTTTTGACTTGTAGCATGTGAAAAATTAACATTTGAAGTCTTTTTGGGTTCTGATTTGACTCTGTTTGACCCTGACTTTAAGTTAACTTTTTCAAATTCATTTTCCAGATTAACACAAGGCAATTTTCCCTTTGCCTTTGAAGTGGCCTCCTTTTGTTTCTGTCCAGATTCAGTAGATGAACATGATGTGTCTGGATCAGTAACAAGAGGAGTAGTCACCACATGATCCTTGATTGGGTTGTTGTTTACTGGTTTAGACTTGGTGTTCATCAAGGTCTCAGGTGGTGGTGGAACCACTTTGTAGCCTAATCCCTCCCCATTATTTCTTTCTCTCACTAAGTGTTGAACTATGTGTGAAGAACTAGTCCAACTATGCAGTTTCTGTTTTAATGAATTAACTTCTACTTCTAGAACTGCCTTTTGTTTCTTAGTGTCCTCTAGGGAGTTTAGATAGTACCTAATGTCATTTGATTGATTAAAGGCAACTACTTCGGTTTCCCTAAGTTGTTTAGTCAATAGGTCTATCTTTTCTTTATAACTATGCTCATTTTGTTTTAGAACTCTATTGGCCTCAGTGCATAGTTGTAAGTCCTTTACTAAGTTATCATTGTGATCTAATAACCTAGCAAATTTTTCATCAATGCTATTCCTAAACATATCACAGTTAGAACAAGCATGATTATTAAACATTTGGTCAGTTGTACTTACCTGTGTTGTTTCAGAAGAGTTAGCCATCAACGCAGCATCAGACGTCTCTGGTTCTGGTGATTCTGACTTTTCTGAATCTGACTTGGAAGTTTCCTCCTTTGGTGTGTAACTGACTTCAGCTGCAGTTGTTTCTTCACTGTGTGACATTGCTATATCAACTGCTAAATCACCTTCACTCGCAGAATCATCATCAATATCTTCAACACTGGCAATGTTAGATTCTGGGAGACAAATCTAAAACTCCAGTCCTGTCCTTCATCATCATGAGCAGTCAAGGCTTTTGGGTCCTTGTTTGATGAAGTAGAACTAGAGGCTTGCTTGTCTTGGCGAGTAAAGGATGAGAACGGGTTCCCATTACCCGTCTTCTTTGGCTGACACATTCCCTCTTGAAGTGCCCTTTCTCTCCACAGTTGAAGCAGGTCACTTTGCTCTTGTCAAAACCAAATGTGGTATCCTTAGTAGCTATCAAATTTGTCCTGTCTTCTTAACAAACTTCTTCGCCCTTCGGACAGCGCTAGCTAAGGCCCACATTATATCCATTCTTTCCAGCTCCATTTCATCTACCTGCTCGTAGTCTTCATCTGCCAAATGACAGTTTCCAATCTTCCCAGCTACAAGTCCATCATATGAGTGAACTACTGCGGCGAGAAGATCCATATGCTCTCGTGCTACTTCTACAGTCACATTACCGAGATTCTCGGTCTTCAATTTAGTAGCACTTGCTTCTGATCCAATATAATGGGTACATGACGACCCTGACGTGTCTGATCCAGAAGGAGAAGCATGTGAAGGAACCTGACGAGCTAGACACAAATGCTGTCTGGAGAGGTGCTCCAGATGTCTTAGCTTGAGGCGTGGCATTGTATAAAGCTGGGTTTTGTGTATATGAAGACTTCTGTGCTCTATACTTCATCCTTAGTGCTTCTTCACGCAGCCTGAGAATAAAGTCATTTATATCCAGCTTTATAAGTATACCATTCTGTCTAAGATTAGACACGAATGAGGCCCACTTATCAGGCAATCCATCTGCGAAGTTGCTTACTTTCTCTTCCATAGTTGTTTCCACTCCATGTGTATGCAACTCGCTCATCAATGGTAGAATCTGTCTATGACTTCATCTAAACTCTCGTTACCAATCGATGAGAAGTTATCGAATTCCTTCTTTAACTCCTTTGCCTTGATTGCCTTTAACGATGCATTCCCATCATACCTTTTCTCTAGCTCATCCCACAGTTTCTTGGACTGCTTGTTCTCTGAGTACTGGTGGAATATATCTTTGGGGATCAACTGAGTTATCATTGCATAAACTCTTTTCTCTGCATTATACTTTACTTTCTGTGCGTCAGTCATCCCACTTAACGTTAATTTTACTCCATCTGCTCCCACCGGTGTACTATACCCAACCTCGATAGCTTCCCACAGATTAGGATCTACTCCATTGAGGTAGATCTCAAAACGTTGTTTCCAGTGAGGAAACTCATCTAAAGTCAAGAGCTTTGGTGGTTTATTGTGAATACCCACCTCACTCTCAAGCAGCAGCAGGTTCTGAATTCTTGAGTCCTTCCCCGCAGTAAAGGCTGACATCTGATCTTCCATGGTTAATAAACTTAGAGTCTAATCAAATCAACTTTAACTGATGCGACTGAAGGATGCGAATGGTCTTATCGTGCGTATGAACTCTGCGATTGGTTCAACCGTGCGACTGAACAGGGCGAATGGTTCAGTCGTGCGAATGAATCTGGTGCGTATGAGCTATGCGAACGAACGGTGGGTCGGCCGAATGAGGGTGCGACTAGGTCCAGTCGTGCGAATGAACACTGCGAATGAGTCTAGTCGTGCGAATGAGTCACTCGTGCGACTGAAGCTGCTGTTTTGCGAAAATTTCTAGGTTTGACGGGTTTCAGCCGTAAAAATTCGAA
>CM046046.1:67979119-68114119 GCA_025215565.1 Flaveria ramosissima
TCTCGTTTGATGGGATGTTCATTGGGGTTGTTGAAACCCTAGATCGAAGTTCTTTAATCAATGGTGTTAGGGTTTCTTCGTTGCGAGACCTCAGTTCTTGGTACGCTTATGGCTATGTGTTATCCGACTACTATCGGGTGTCTTAATTGGCCTCGATTTTTATTTTCTTACAAAAGGAAAAATACCCTTTGAAGATTAGGGGCTTCTGCTTGGTCGATATTTATAGCTAGATTCTGGGTTAGGAATGAGTTCTTGATTTCCTCTCTTTAATTGTCGGTCGAAGCATTCTTGGTCAATTATGTTGTTTCAATGTTACTCCCTTCTGTCATAAGTTGAGAATGATAACCGTTTTCAATCTTGATTATCTAAAAAGAGAATGATACAGTGGTGATTGGCTATCATAAAGCTTCTAATTATGAAGAAAATTGCTTTAAATCTTAATTACCATGATATGGAATCTCTCTTAAGTTGGTGATGGTTTTTGGTGTGAAGCTTTCCTTAATTCCATACTGCTTGGAGGTATGTAAGTTCTTCCTATCAGGTTTTTTAAAGTCTCTCGTTTTATTTCTTGTTATGCATTTTTAGCTTAGTTAGAAGTACAAACATTGATTTTGACACAAAGGGCAAGACTTACCCTGTTTTTGTGTGATTGCATAGACGTGTTATGTAGTAATTTACTGATCATCTAGGTCTTAAAATGCTTTAGTCATCACTGATCTACTGTGTCTGTGCGTCTTGCATTCGTTGTTGGGTTTTACTATGTAGTAGATAAAAATGACCATGCGCATCATTCAGTTGGTTTTTTGGTATCATCTTTGTATGACCAGTGGGTTGTCAGCTTTCTATTCATAAGTTTAGAATGTGGTGCGATTTGTCTTAAGTTTTTCATGTATTATGAATTTCTTGGTAAACTTTTTTGGGTTAGTTTTGAACAAAATGTTCGGGTTGATTGACAGCTGATAAGTAATTGCGTTTGTTAAAATCTCTCATGTGGTTTCATTCTAAGAGGTCATTCACCTAGCTTTGCCGATTGGTTTACAATTGGTTTTTTAGTGGTTAGTGTCTATAGATTGATTTTATTGATCATATTGTTATATTCCCAAGTTCTCTTCTTGTGTTCTCATTTCCATCTTTTTTTCTTTTCGACTGATCATATTCTAGGGGATAGTGTTGAGGTGTATTATTATTACTATTATTATTATTTCTCACTATCCTCATTTTGTGTATGGTTTTTGCATGACCTACATTGTTTGGCATGTCATACATTAAATAGTATTACAGTCACCGTCTTTTTAGAATGATATATAATGCAGCCCATGATTTAAAAAAAAAGAAGGTTTGATTGGCTAAGGGAAAAGGACCAGCTTAGAGCTAAAATAAAGGTTGGGAAAGTTTTGTCAAGGAATGAGAGAAGATTTTATTCTATTGTTCTGTTGTATGAAATAAACTTTTGTAATTTTAAATGATATAGCAATTTTATCATAAGTACTAACAACTGAATGATTATATCGTATTATGTGAGAGTTTGTTGTTTTTTACATAATGAAGAGCAATTTTAACAATAGAAAATAAAATTTTTGATAACTTGTTCTAGGCATTTATATGCTTTATATGTTGATGTTGTCAAATTCAGAATAAGATTGAGAGGGGGTTTTGTCAAACATGATCCAATCTTATTCTTATGCAATTTGCTTTGTTATAAAATTCCTAAAAATCAAGAGAAGTTTTGGTTTGAAAAAGTAGATTTGATACATCAGTGTCTTT
Source organism: Flaveria ramosissima (assembly GCA_025215565.1). Classification (NCBI taxonomy): domain Eukaryota; kingdom Viridiplantae; phylum Streptophyta; class Magnoliopsida; order Asterales; family Asteraceae; genus Flaveria; species Flaveria ramosissima. The sequence goes on from CM046046.1 coordinate 67,980,884, forward strand.
AATTTTTGTGTGACTGTCAATCTTAAACCAATTTTGTGGTCTATGGTATATTAGTTAAGTCTTTGTGACATTATGGGTTCATGAATACGGTGTGTCTTACAAGTATATTGGTTTCATGATGATTGCTTGACTCGTTTGTCTTATTGTCTATAATCTTGTCTTCGGTTAGATGATTTGTGTGGTTCACAATTTTTAACCATTTGTTTCATCAAGATTGTTCTTGAATGTCTTTGATAGCCTTGTATGTTCTCCCGATAGCCTTGTATGTTCTCCCTCATGAGGGATATGTCTTATTTTGGTTGCAAATCTGTGATTTTGTGTTCAACCAGAATTCTTGTATGGCTGTTTTTTGTCTGGTATAGCTTATGCTATTCTTATTGTTATCAGACTTGTCTCTTGAATCTTGTGATTCGATCTTATATGTGAAGTTGTAAAAGTTTTTGCTTGAATCAATTAGTCTTTATGTTCTTTACAAGTACTATCTAAAAATGTTCCTTGTAAGTTGTAAAAGTTTTGATCAAGTCAAATTAGTCTTTAAGTTCTTCATTTGTCTTGTTTTCAGATGTGATTCTGATTTCTTAGAAAACCATGTGGTTTTTATTTTCTCTTATCAAATATAATTTTTTGATAGTCTTATAAAGTCATAAGATTCCTTCTAGTTTTAATCAGGATATGTTCCCCTGGTTGCTTTCTCTCTTTCTGTGATGCTACAGGAAGTGGTTTATGTCTTGTGACGTGTCTTATCTTAGAGGTCATGTGACTTCATCTTTTATCAGATATGTATCTGATTCTTTTATGTGGTCATGGGTTGTATGGCTTATGACTTGTTCAGTATGTCATATTGGTGGTGGATTTAAAGTCCACTTGCTAGTTATGAAACCTTGGGATTCTTTGTGGGATTCTTTGTAGAATCATATGATTCTATCTCTTGTTCAATCAGAAAATATATCTCTGATTTCTTTTTTGATATGTCTTGTGACATTGTATGTTTCTTGTTTTTTAGACATGTGTTTTTGAAGTTGTATAAAATCATATGTTTCATCTGATTTGTATCTCTTTTAACATCAATTTTTTATGTTTAACTTGGAATACTTTGATGATTTTCTTTCTTATTTGGTGACTATCACGTGCTATGTTGTGCCTTGTTGCATTGTTTATGTTTACTCTTTGTCAATGGTGAGTCTAAAACTCATTATTTGAATAAGATTTCTCTGTGGATAACATTGAGTCGAGAGAAAATATATCTTACTGGAAGAAAAATGTCAGCTCTTGTCATATCTATCTTTTCTAGGTTTAAGCTGTGTTTTTGGCCTCGTCTCCATAATGTTGATTAAATTTCTTTGAACCTTGTTATTCATGTCTTCTATACTTAAATTGCTTTGAAATATAAAACAAATCAACTTTAAGTATTGTATCAAATGAGTTCATCTTTGGGTCTTCGAAATTAAAGGTAAAATGTTTGTAGGTATGGGCGAAAGGTTTGTTTAATGTGGTTTCACAGTCTGCTATTCAACTGGAAGTTAATTGTTTCATTAAACTTTATAATATGATGTTACAAAAGAATTCTCAAAATGAGTTGGTGATAAAAAGATAAAAAAATCATCTTCAAAATGACTTATATCAAAATGTGATACTTTGTAACTGGTTAAAAATTTGATCAAAACTGGAGTTTCTTCTAGTAATTGGAAGTAAACCCTTGGTTGATTTGATTTGGAACATGATAACTTTTTAAGTTGTTTTAAAGGTTTCAAAGGAAAATAAGAATTTAAGTTCTTTTTTAATCTGTAATAAAATGAATCATTGGTTTAAATGGTATAATCAGGTGTTTAGTGTTCTATACTGAAAGTTGTGTGTGATTATTGGTTGTGTTCTTGCTCTGGTTTATATGCATCACCTTTCTGTTATAAATCTCTTGTCTTGAAAAGCAAATATTGAGATCTTAATCATTCTTTGTGGTGGTGGTTGTTAGTCATTTAATAATGTCTCAAGGGTTTTTTTTTAAAATTTGTTAAAATGATCTTGTGAGCAGCTGATGTTGTTTTTTTGTATGTGATCTTAGATTAAGGTGTGTTTATTTGCTATCTTATTTTTTCTTTCAATATTGATGAGGTTGATTTGTAAAAAGAAGGTGCATATGTTTAGCATTCTTGACTATTGAATTGAGGTGGGGTGTTGAAAATACATATTATAATTCAATTCAATGTCAAATGTTTTTTTGTGGTATTATATTTTTTTATTAATGGTTGGTTTGTTTTTATTTTATAAACATGTTGGGCTGGTTGAGCTTTGTGATTTTGGAGCTGGGCTAAAGAATGGATGGGCTTAGAAGATAAGTACATATGGACAATTTATGGGCTTAACATTTTGTTGCTGGATTTCCATTTCAATTAGTATGAGGATCTAAACAATAAGATCCATATATACCACTGCTTCTTCCTCTTCATCCAGACTATTTTCTTGAGAAGAGTATCACTACAATCAAGATCCATCAGAGAGGAAAGTGTGCAATAGATCGATAACTATCAACATTCAACTCATTCTCTAGCGCTTCATCTTTTTCATGATGATCTATTCATCTTCAGCTAGCCCATGTATCTTCTTCTTGTTATCGTTTTTACTTTAAGTTTGTCTTTGTATTAGGGTTTTGTCACAATGACAAATCCTATCTGTTCTTGAGTTTAAGTCATGGTTCTTTGTATCTAATCGTCTTATTGATGATTTGAGAGTTGCTTATGGTTTTGTATTCATTAGATTGTTTCTAATATTTGTCTTCTTCTTTTTATATGCAACTGGTGTTGGTTTGTGATTGAATCAAGTTGATTTTACTTTTTTGACATATAGAGTTGTGGATGCCAGCTCTTTCTCTTAAATACAATAGTGAGGCTTAAATGTGTAGTAATGGCTATATTATTGTTTAATCTTAACATATTAGTCTTAGACATGGTTATGTGAAATAGTTGATTCCTAATGGATTTATAACTGTTTGCTTATGTACGCTCTTGTAGAAATTTTGGGTGCATTTGGTATACAGAATTTTAAGAGAGCTTTTGGTTGGATGGAATGGAATGGAATGGAATGGAATTGAGAAACTAGTGTAATTTTCAATTAAAATTATGTTTAAGTGGGTAATGAAATGTAAACCCAAGAGAATGTTTCACCCCAAATTCCCTTTGTTGTGGGATTTCAAAATCCTTCCACCTAGAGAGGGAATTTGAAATCCCACAACCAAAGGAATTTGAGGTGAAACATTCCATTGAGTTTACATTTCATTACCCACTTAAACATAATTTTATTTGAAAATTATACTAGTTTCTCAATTTCATTCCATTCCATTCAATTCTTCCAACCAAACGCTCGAAGTTTATGGAATTGTGATTTGAATTTTATTGGTTAATTTGTTTGGGTGGTAGAAATTTGTTGGAATTGAACTAAAATTCCATTTTTAACGTGTTTGTTTTAGAAAATAAATTACAATGAAGTCCCTCAAATTCTTTCAAATCAATAATTTCGAATTCCTTTTAAAATTTTCCTACCCTCGCCACCGATCGCAACTTACCACCCTTGCCCACTAGCAATTGGTACTTTTGACGTCCCACGCTAATGCCACCGACTGCTGCTGCCACTGTTACTGTCGACAATCCTTTCCGACCCTCGTAGACACCCATCATTCTTGTCCGACGACCGCCCAAAACCATTTGACGGCTGACCCAACTCCTCGTTGTCACCCCACCCTCGGCAACCCAAACCTGTGCATCAACCGACTGTACCCACCGCCGTCATCGACAATCGAAAGTCACTGCTGACCATGCCCGCTGCCAACATAAGACCGTCTCCACCGACTGTGGCGCGGCCCTTGGCTCTCCACCGACCATCATCGCTGACGAGGGTCGGTTTTGGAAGCGCTTGGAAATGGCGAGGTATGGTAGATTGGTGTCGGCGGGTGCGGTTGTTAGCCGCAGTCAACTGTCGGTGCGAGAGCGATGCACGGTCAATGGTATGTAGCGGCGGTGACTAGTAGTCGGAGATGGTGGCGATTTGCAATGAGTAATAACTCCAATTCCTTTATAAGTGTTTTATTGCTTAAATAGATTTGGATTTAAACTCTTTTGATAGATTTCAATTCCCTTGTAGTTGAAATAATTGGGACAATTTTAAATTTCAAATAAAATTCCTTATAATTCGAATTTTAATTTCAATTCCAGCAAATTTTACGAACCAAATAGTCTTTTAGTAGATGGGTTTACTAAAGGTCTTTCAAGTGACACTATTTGTGAAAATTTAAAGGTATGGGATTAAAAATCTATTTAGACTTTTATTTAATTATAGGTTTAATGTGCTAAAATTAAGGTATTAATCACCAACTTGGACATTAGTTTGCTACACTAGTGAATGATACTTTATTGGAAGTTCCAATATTACTATTATAAATTACTCTTTTAGTTCCAATACTATTATAAATTACTCTTTTTGAAAGTTTAGGGGCTTCACCTATGTAGATACAAGGAGTGTATCACTCTAGTATAAGCAAATGCTAATTACTTTTATATTGTAAGCGTCTTTGAAACCGACACAAGCAAAGATTTCCATAAAAAGTGGTTCCGATTCATGAACATAGAGATTGCGTGTCTTATTTCTCCGAGTTCCACGTATGGAAGTATGGCTCGAATTCTTTTAGTTGTCACTAATTTTGTTGAACAATTTGACTTATTGTATAAGCTTAGGTTAAAAGTGAAAGTCGCCTTAAGCTACATAATTTTTTGATTACATTTGATAAAGTTAAATGAGGGATTGTTGGATATAATCTCTCACAACGCTAAAAGGTCAAAATAAGTGAAATTAATTTAATTTATTGTTTCAAGCTAAAACGTTAATTAGGATGTTAAGGCACTAAATTGTATTTGAACTATTATTAGAATTTGAACCCCACACGTTGCGGCGGGGTTCTATTGTAATAAAATGATTTTCTTTTTTCTTCAAAATTATGATCTTTCTCATCCTCTCCCATCGAACTCTATGAACACCGATTGACCTAACCGAGTAAAAGTTAAAAGTTAATTACATATAGTTAATCATATCAAGTTGGATATCTAGTTATCATAAGGGTTATGAAATATTTCAATCAAAGAGTATAAATACTTATTTTTAAAGAAATAAAAGTTTAAAACATATAGAAAAGTTTAAAAAATACGATTAAAGAAAAACTACAACAAAGTTTTTAATTGAAATTGAAATTATTATTACAAAACATGGGTAAAAAGTTCCCCACTCATAAAAATTGAAAATTTTAAATTGGAAGAAGCAGGTAACCAAGAATCGAACTTACGTAGCACGTGTAAACATCAAGTTCCAAAACCATCAAACAAAAAGGCAATTTTCTTGGGTGTTGCTTCGTAACATATATGTACAAAACTAAATCAGAAAATTAAAATAGAAAATATAACAATTGGCGTCATCGGTAGGTTGTACCATGTGCTGCCTAGGTTGTACCCTAACAATGTAGATACCAACATATCTTTTTAACATAGTATTATAGTATATAACTACAGATATAGTTAAATGCCGTTATTTGTTATTTGTTAACTGTTACACCTCTTCATATATAATTAGGCCTGTTATGACTCCATGACTATATGTAGAGATCTTGGCCTTCCTTTTTTAGGCTAATCAATCTCTTTCTAATCTCGCACACATAATCACTAATCACAATGCATGATTTGTCAATGAGACAGTTTTGTAGTATTGTTGCCTACATTTTCTAAAACTAAGGTGGTCTTGGGAGAGTCTTAGCCATTTAAACTATCAACGATTAGACTGAGAGCTACTTTTCCTTAAGGATAGTGATTTTATCGCGTTCTCGTGTTATGATGTATCATAATTTAGAATTTGTCTGCATATATATTAGTTCTAACATAATTATATGTATTGATTGATAAAATGTTTTGCTAATTAATCTTCGATTGGTTTGTAAACATTTCCAACTAAATGCTATAAATTACCTTGCATATTATCCCAATCTCTTTCGGTAACTTCATTTTTCATATATATGTTAATGTTAATCCTCTATTCACTATGATGAATCATATTATTTACTTATGTAATTAAATGTTTGTACTAATTTGGAGTTTTATGATGCACATGTACCATGTTTTCATGATTAATTGCATATCTTTCAAGTAGATAACAAGTGAAACATAACATCATGGTCACCCACATGTTAACATAGTTGATACCCGAACCTTGTTGGACTGTGCCAAGACATTAACTCCTTGAATAACATAAGAATTGATAACTACACAATATAAGACTTAATGAGATTGCAACATATGTGTTAAGAGTATTATGGAAAATGTTTCGACTTTATTCGAAGTGAAAAGTGGATTGAGTACTCAAGATACACATACTGCTGCTGGTTAGGCATACTAGTACTACTTTGTAATTCTGCTTATCTTAATTGCATTATTGTCTATAATGTTTGGATGTCAAAATTGAAACAAGTGTCGGTTTTGTAGAAAATGGGAAATAAACAACAAGTCCACAAAAATTCACAAAATAAACGTCAAAATAAAATTAGGTCACACGTATGGAAGCAATGATGTGGATTGAAGTGGATGATGATTCGAAGGGTACCAGAATGTGTACCAAGTAGCAATTATGTGGATTGAACTTTAATATATAATACAATAACAGGAGACGATGAAGTAAAATATTATGCGGATAGGTGAAATGAATGTGAGGTGTGGGTTCCATATGATTATTAATCATTAATAATAAACGGATCAAAATCTATGCACACAAATGTTAATAAAGAAGTTGTCGGTGAAAAAGTGAGTATTTGATAAGAAAGGAAATAAAGCTGATCATGTTACAACACGCCTGAGTACCATTGGAACAAATGACCTAATTTGGGTGGATTCTGTAAGTTTTAAAATCTAGTTGGAAACATATAAATAAATTTTGTAGAAATAAATAACATAATGATTAGTTATATATTAAATAATTCAATTAACATATAAATATTTGATTATATTAATGATATCAATTTAGTTAGTTATAAAATTTAGAATGAAAAAAAATGAATTCAAAAAGAATTAACAGGGGTTAAATTTAGTTTTACATACGTAAATAAATATTATGTTAAATATGTACTATACCATTTACTAATTATTTATCAATATGTAATCTGATTTATGTATGTTGAAATGATTGTCGTAAGTATTTGTTATTTACATATCATAAAACATCATATAGTTTAGCAAGTACCGTAAACTAAAATCATGCAAAAGTCTACTACAACGTTTGAAAAGCTAATCCTCTATGGCATAATTTGTTGGAAAATCAATTGGATCAATCCGAAAATATATGTAAACATACATATTTGAAGTAACATACTTCGACTCTTTTATTATTCTTGAACTCGACTTATAAAACCGAATACAAGACCCTATATTTATACTAGACATAAACTAATTATAAACTAACTCAAACACTATTTAAATAATCAAAAAGATAAACTAATAATTATCTAATCGAGTTAATCTCAGTTTTCGTCCCTGGGTATTGCAAATTGTCTCCACTTGAGTACCATTGTCTATTTTTGTCTCCATGATTGGCCTGAGTTTTGCGAATCGTTTCTATTTTCGTCCTTTTGACTAGCGGTGTTAAGATTTTCTGTTAAGTGAGTGTTAAAAAGACCAAAATACCCCTTAGGGCTGTAAAAGACTATGACCACCTCACCTTTCACTTCCTCTCACACTCTCCCTCTTTCTTCTTTCTCCACAGCCCTACACACCACCGCCAACTCACAGCACCGCCGATACACACCACCGCGCCTCACACCACCACGCCTCACACCACTGCGTCACACACCTCCACCACCACACATCACCACCACCACATCTTCAGATCTTCTCTCCACTAATATAAATATCAAAGAGTAATCAGCCGGACGTTCAACCAGGAAGTCTAGAAGCTTCTCTCCTCCAGCTACTCCACGATCACCAAAACACCACCACACGCCTCCGTGAACACACATGTAGATAGAGATACAAAAACCCTAACGTTTCTTCTGATGAAGTTTATCGTTTTGGGGAATTCGGCTGTTAGTTGTTTGATTGTTCAATTTTGCAGAGAAATTGAAGAAGGAGGCGATCAAAAGCGCTTCTCGTGTGTCGGATCTATTGGTGGAGGCTGTTAATAGAGGTGTGGAGGAGTGTTTCATGAACGAGAAGCGAATTGAGGTCGATATCAAAGCGTTGAAGGCGACGATTATGCGATTTGCGAAGCAGACTGATATGTGGCTTGGCAGATCTTCAGATCTTCATCATCTTCTTCTTACTCAAACCATACAGATCTAGGTTTTTATGACGATTTCAATTGAAGACAGAGGTGGTGATGTGTGCTGGCAGTGGTGTGTGGTGGTGGTGGTGGCATGTGGTGGCGGTGGTGTGTGGTGCGGTGGTACGTGCCGGCGGTGGTGTGTGGTCGCGGTGGTGTATAGTGCTGGTGGTGTGTGGTGCGGTGGTGTGAGGGCGGTGGAGTGTGACGGCGGTGGTGTGTGGTGGTGGTGGTATGTGATGTGTGGTGGCAATGGTGTGTGGTGTTGTGGAGAAGGAATTGAAAAATGAGATGGTGATATTTTTATAACCCTTAGGGGTATTTTGGTCTTTTTCAAAAATTCTAACAAAAAATGTTAACACCGTAAGTCAAAAGGACGAAAATAGAAACGATTCGCAAAAATCAGGCCAATAATGGAGACAAAATAAACGTTGGTACTCAAGTGGAGACAATTTGCAAAACCCGGGGACGAAAACCGAGATTAACTCTATCTAATCCGAACAAATCGATAACTACTAATTAATTAAACCAAACTTTTGTTTTCACATCTTGACCTTTTACTTTGTCCAAATTAAGCCTTTCAATTATAAACATATTAAGATTATATCCTTCATTCACCCCCTTAATCTTGATATTGTCCTTCACCTCTCATTCATATTTGAAACTGTTCATCTCCGCAATCTCTTCTGGACCCCGACCTTAACCATAGCCACGTCCTAGATCTTCTCGGTTTGAACCCCTACTTTGGATAACAATTTATTTGGATCAAATCCTGCGTCATTGACTTCTACTTCTTCCCGGGTCGTTTAAGCCACCTGCTCACTGACCTTCGACTGAAAAAAGAAACTAGCCCCTTGCTTTTTTTGTTTTTATCCAGCTACTAAACAAAAACCTACCACACGTTGTTTCGTTTCCCGCGCCTCTTGTTGGATTACTTCTGCCAAAATAGAACCACCTATTCTTTGCCTTGGCACGGAAGAAAAGTACATTGTTGATCCTATCCTTTAAAAACTTTTCAATTACAAACAAACCTGGTTAACGCCTTGATCGATCACATCTACTAACCTGCTAATGATCAAATCAAACTCCTTTACTAACTTTTTTTTTCAAGCTTTCATGATTAAACAAAACTGTTGTTAATCAAACTCCAACCTTGATTTACGGACCACCTCAAGAATCTTCATTCTCTTTTTTTATTCTTTCTCTTCCAGCTACGATAATCGAACATAACTAATAGACGAATCCTTGATAGTCGGATTGATTTCTTCTCCACACATGAATTCCGATCGGCTTCACAGAGATCGTGAACTTTAGCCCTGATACCAATTATTAGAAAAATCAATTGGGTCAACCCGAAAATATATGTAAACACACATATTTAAAGTAACATACTTCGACTCTTTTATTGTTCTTGAACTCGACTTATAAAACCGAATACAAAACCCTACATCCATACTAGACATAAACTAATTATAATCTAACTCAAATACTATTTAAGTAATCAAAAAGATAAACTAATAATGATCTAATCTTAACAAATCGATAACTACTAATTAATTAAACCAAACTTTTGTTTTCACCCCTTGATCTTTTACTTTGTCCAATTAAACCTTTCAATTATAAACATATCAAGATTATATCCTTCATAATTAACTAGGCATTTGTACCCACGGCTAAAAATCATTAACCTTGAAATCCAACGATTATAAAAAAAGTCATATACTGGAGCTAAAAGAGTTGAAGCATAATGACTTCACAAGAAGTTACCCATCCTAATATTACTCTCCACAAACACGTTTGATTGTAAAGTTCAAAATATTTGGATCTAGTTCATTTGTTACTTACATCTACACACTAATTAGATGGGAAATATATATATATATATATATATATATATATATATATATATATATATATATATATATATATATATATATATTCGTTACGACCTTCAATCTTTGCTGGTACATTCTACCTCTTCTAATTGGACGGTCATATGCCTTGATCTAATTTGTTTTATAACATCTGATATCTTATATTTTAGAAGATAAGAAATAAAGTCATTTTCAAAAAAAAAAAAAAAACCACTAATGATGATTGTGTTTTATGAGATCGGGACGATGGGGTTTATATAGGTAAAAAATAAAGACAAAATTAAAAAGTTATACTAGTGAAACTGGTATAAATTTAAAGTTTGAATCGGTTGCTACCCTCTAGCCTCTTGCTAGGCTATAGCTAGTTAGCTAGGATTGTAAATGAATCGAACGAACATGAAAAAGACATTTTTTGTGTTCGTTTATTAAGCAAATAATTGTTCATGAATTGTTTACGAACGCTTACCGAACGAGATTTCTTGTTCGTGTTCGTTTATTAAGAAAATAAATATTTTCATGAACTATTCACGAACATACACAACCGCAAATGAAGGAAAGCTAACTCACACAAATATTCATGAAAATTAATAAATACAAACGAAATTTCCTAAAACAGACAAATACAAACCATCATATATTGATTTCATGATTAAAATCACAAACATTATGTAATATTCATCAGATAGAAATAAATACTTAACATAATTATCTTAAACATAAGTTATAAATAAATGACCACAAACTTAACGAATATATTATCGATCATTCGCGAACATAAATGAACGAACGCACCGTCTGTTTATGTTTGTTCGTTTAACTAAACGAACGAAATTTTCTTGTTCGTGATCGTTCTTTGATTAAACGAACTAACATAAACGAACTTCTTGCCAAACGGTTCACGAACTGTTCGCTGAACATTCGGTTCTTTTAAAGCTCTAGCTGTAGCTTGTGAATTACCAATGAAAGGAAAAGAAAATGTTATTCCATGAACTTTAACTTCTGATCTTTGATATATTTGACGTCTAGTCTTTTGCTTGAGTTAATATTTAATCAAGCTTTATTGTAACTGTTGTTGACCTCTTACAGAAAACTAAAAGTTTAAAAACCAAATATTTGCTTATATCTTATTTTTCTTTTTTAAAAATACACACAGAGATTTGAAATATTTATTTTCGAGAAAAGATTTTGTCAACATGTATTGAAACTAACTCTTTTGCGTAAACTGTCTCTTACTATTGATACTGTTATTTCTTGGCATTTGCCTGTTTACCTTTTATTTTGTTATTTTCGTTTATCGATCTGTTGACACTATGGTCAATCTGCTACAATATAAAACAAATATATATTCGTACGTGTTACAGAAGTATCCTTTTCATTCTCATTTCTACAATAGTGGCATGCTAATATGATCTTCAGGTTGGGGTGTTGCAATAATAAAAAAATGTATAAGATGTAACCATGTATTGTTTTATGTTGGAGTATGGGTGTTGATCAGCTTAGGTTAATCAGTTTTCGGGTTAATCGATTCGGATTATTCAGGTTTTTTAACGTTGAAAGTGTACACAAAACCCAACCCCAATAACTATCGGTTTAATCGGTTTCGGTTTGTTCGGGTAACGGGTCGATCGGATCGGGTTTCAGGTATTAAACAATAGACTTAATTTAGTAGATTTTAGTGAGTTTTCATTTGAAATCTTATAAGATTAGTGACTTAAATTAGTTTACTTCTATAAGTTATAAAATATGCTTAAATAGATATTAGTATACAAACAACTTGATCAACTTGGACAATCTAAACAAGTGTATACATACAATTTCCTTAATTATAATATTGGTTGATCGGGTTATTCAGATTTCGGGTTAATCGATTCGGGTTATTCGGGTTTTTGAGGTTTCAAAGTCTATCCGAAACCCGACCCGAATAAGAATCGGTTTAATCGGTTTTCGGGTTTTTCAGGTCGGGTTTCTTCGGGTACAACTGAGACGGGTCGGGCGGGTTAATCTGTTACGGATAAAATCGACGCGCCTATGTTGGAGAGCGATATTATTGTTGGATATCAAAGTCAGTATCAGATTACACAAACTATGTAACCATGTTGAAATAACACAAATAGGAAATAGCAGTTGAAAGCTTTATTTATACCAATGTGGTGTGTGTTTTTTCAGAAAATGTATTCATGACCTCTTTAGCTATGTCGTGCAGACCACACACAGATGTTTAGGTCTGCAGAGTGTTTGGTTTTTTGGAAGATCTTTCATTAAAAAAAGTGTTCCTAGCCTATTTTTAATGTAGACCTTAACCTACCTCTACATACATCTTCTTCTCAAACCCTAAAGACAACTAACCTCGACCTCCCTTCCACCATCAACCTACCTCCCGGTCGCCATCGCTCCCACCGCCTCCGGCCGTCGTCGTTGCTCTCACTGCCTACCGCCGTCTCCGTCGCACCCACCGCCTCACGGTGTTGTCATCACACCCATCGCCTCCCGTCATCACCGTTGCACCCACCGCCTCTCATCGTCACCGTCGCACCCACCGCCTCTCGCAGAAGTTATAGCAGTCATTAGAAGTTAAAAACCAAACAATATTATTTTTGCAAACTGCAGAGCTTTGGCACACCTATTTTTCTACAAATGTCTGGAGATGTGCTCCATGAACTGCACATATTTTATCTTTGAAAAAACAAACTCTACCCAAATGTTCAATGTTATTGCTTGAATAGTTAACTCAACTTACAATAAAAATCAGATTTCAATTTATTATTGATGCCTACTATAAGATTGCTTAATTAAGAATGAAACACAACTAAACATTTCTAAAGAGTTTAGTTCAGTTTTATTCCCCGAGGTTTGCCAAAAATAACCATTTACCTTCAAAAAATTATAAATATCAATTACCTTCAAAACTTTCATAAATTGTTTTAATTTTAGTTTAAAAGTTTCATTACTTGATTCAACTTAAATCCAAAATAATAAAACTTTGAACTAAAATTAAAACAACTTATAAAACTTTTGGAGATAAGATGATATTTCTAAAAGAAAAATAGTTACTTTTATCAAACGTTAGGGAGTAAAGCTAAAATTAACTCAGTTCTAAATTAATGTATCGATCATCACTTTTACAGCAACAACTTAATCGATCATCACCATATGCTCATTCCATATTACTCGGTCAAGATTGACCAACATTTTTCACACAGATGTTAACCTTTTTCTTCAAGTCTTCAACAACAATAAGCCTCTCTTTTCAGCAAAACTTGATTCATGGTAATGCCTTGGTCAATACGACTCTCTTATTCATTTCTCCGCTCACATGCTCAACATATATAAATTTGATCCCGTTCGAAACATTCACTAATGAAATAGTATTTCATGTCATTTTGTTTATTTCTCTTGTGAAAAACAAGATTTTTCATTAGAGCAATAACCAATTCGTTTTTATAATAAAAGTTGCACCTTTTGAGTTTTTTCCATTTGAGATTACTAACCAAGTTTCCGAGCCACCATCTTTAGCAAGCAACTTATGTTGAGGCCATGAATTCAACCTCACATGTTGCGAGGCCCATGTGGCTACTCTCATTGTATCCTACAAGCTTGCCATCTCCACCTATCCTAAACTCCAACATACATTTGGTTGTATCCTTTACAAACCTCAGAACTTGTTTCATCATCGTATGGGACTTTCCTTGGGGTTCTACATATACATGCTTGCCATACCAATAGAGTAACTCACATGAGCTCAGGTGTAGATCAAATACCTTAACCTACATTTGATCTTCATGTACTTAGTTGTCTCAATAGGCTTCCTATTTCATCTTTGGTTAACTGCTATTTGACTTCATATGATACTAAATATTGTTATATTTTACACCCCTACAGTCTTAAGAATTATTTTAGTGTTCACTCACCTTCCTAAGATTTGCATTATGTTGTAACACCCGGTTATTTCCATTGAATCCAAGGAAAGAAGAAAAAGAAAGAAAAGAAATAAAGTCTAAAGTCAAGGGATCAAACTTGCCAAAATGGAGAAAAGATTGGAAAAGTGGGGAATTAAGAGGGGAGGGCAGCCCACACCCTCCTCCACACTCACAAAATTCAGCCAAGAGAGAAGAGAGGGAGAAAAAGGGGTTTCAAGCTTCAGTTTCTTGGATTCGAGCGTGAAAGTTGAGGTGTAGCGGGTTGGATCGAAGCTTTACTCGGCCGGGTTGTTTGTGTGAGTTCTAGGACCCCTCTTTTACATGTTTTCTACTGATTTGGGGCTGGAACACATCTGAAAACCCGTTTTTGAAGTGTGTGTGTTGAACCCGTGTGTATGTGTTTGTGTGTGTTTCGAGTGGGGTTTGATTTCGGGCATGTGTGTGCTTGAATGGTGTTTTGGTAGGTGTTTCTAAGGTTCAGGATGGTTGATTTGAGCCTAGAACAGGTTTGGGAGAGCTTGGAGGCCGCAAATGGCAGTTTGCGTTCAGGATGAACTACATTCTGCATCAGCTAGGGCTAGGCGACCGAATGGCATGCGACTGGAGGCCATACGGCCGAAAGACATGCGACTGAGGTCCATGCGCACGAATGCCATGCGACTGAGGTCCATACGCATGGAAGTCATGCGACTGAAGTTCATGTGCCTGCAAGGCATGCGACTGAAGGTTATGCGACTGAGGTCCATGCGCCTGGAGGCCATGCGACTGAGGTTCATACACACGAAGGTTATGCGACTGAGGTCCATGCGCCTAGAGGCCATGCGACTGAAGTTCATACGCATGAAAGGTATGCGACTGAAGCTCATGCGCCTGAAGTCATGCGACTGAAGGCCATACACATAGAAGCTATGCGACTGAGAGTCCATACGCATAGGTGCCCATTCGCCCATAGTATTCATCCGCATAGGTCCATTCGCATAGGATCCATTCACGTGATGTCCATTCGCCTAAGTGTCCAGTTGCCTGGGAGGCCATGCGACTGAAGGGTGTTCATACGCCCAAATAGGGCCCATACGCCCGAAAGAGCATAGTTTATTCTTTGACTTTCGAGGGAAAGTGCAGATGTGGGTTTTGACTAGGGAGGTTCCTGGAGGTTCGTGTAAGTTGACTTTTGAGGTCATAGATGATACGTTGGGCATGTATGATGAGTGATGCTTATGCATGATGGTATCTATGTGGTATATTATGTATGTATGATGGTGTCTTGTATGGCGATGTTTTGTGTGATTATGTTTATGTTTATGTTCCTGTTATGTATGTATATCTTTCCCGTGGCTTTACGTGTATAGTTGTGAAAGAAATGATGAAGTATTATGTAACGTAAAGTAAAAGATAATGAAAGAGGAACATAATGATAGAATGCATGCATTATGAAGGAGAATGTATGAAAGGCTTGCAAGCAAAATGTACAGAGGTGCACGGCTCTAAAATGTCGTAAGCTCAACTGCGTATGGTTTAGCTAACCCTTAAGGATACACGCAGGGGTTCCAGTCTTTGTGACTGACCAATGATATGGTACATGGTGTATAGTGATTACTCACCTCGGTGCTGGTGCCAGGCTATGTGCAGCGTGGAAGTCATTTTTGATCTTCGGCCCAGTACTCGTGTCATGCATAATGTTGGGGGTGTAGTATACGTGATTTATAGTGATTACTCACCTCGGTGATGGTGCCAGGCTATGTGCAGTGTGGAAGTCATTTATGATCTTCGGCCCAGTACTCGAGTTATGCATAATGTTAGGGGTGTAGTATACGTGATTTATAGTGATTACTCACCTCGGTGCTGGCGCCAGGCTATGTGCAGTGTGGAAGTCATTTATGATCTTCGGCCCAGTACTTGAGTTATGCATAATGTTGGGGGTGTAGTATACAGTTGGGATCTTTGCCGCTTACCCCGGTGCTGGTGCCAGGCTATGTGCAGTGTGGAAGTCAATTACGAACTTCGGCCCAGTACCCCATTGGTTTGGGGCATAGCTGATGACAATGATCTAGATTGTGATAAAAGAAAAGATAATATGATAAAGAAGGAAAGGGCTAAAGAAAGTATGTGATGAACAGTAAAGGAAGATAATAATGATATTATCTATGTGTATGTAATATGTGTGATCACGTACAAAAGTAAAGAACGGTTTTAATGAAAGTCAAATATATTTTATTATAAAACTAGAACTCACTCAGCAACGCCGACTTTTATGTGTTTCCAGTTGGCAGGTAAAGTTGCTGAGGATGGCACGGGGCGGCTACTTGGCTCTTTTTGGATGGCATACATTTTTATAATGCTTTTGTGATGTAACGCAACATGTATTTTGTAATTTGAAAACGATGTATTAATTTGCAAAGGTTTTTATGATGAAATTGAATGTTGTTTTAATGTTTCCGCTGCGATGTTTCTTTATGATTAAATATAAATATATGTTTTATGTGTGATGATGGTCTAACTATAAGTGTCCTGAGATCGGGGCCTTACAAGTTGGTATCAGAGCCAAAGTTTAAGTGAAGCGGGTAAATTTTCAAAATAAACCTTAACTTAAACTGAAAATGGGACGGAAAGGGAAGGGATGCCAATCTGAGTAGCTGCGTGCCATCAGGTATTTTCTTAATGTTAATCGGTATTATGTGCGCATGTTATGTGGTTTATGTGCGGTATGTAGATTTAGATACTGATGTAGTTTGGATAGGTAATACTCGGGATATGAAGAGTAAAGTAAGTGGCTAATCACAACTGGCCACTGTAATTAGGGACTTACTATACGTGACATAAACTGAGTTGTTCCCTTGATGACCATGTTGGTGTTTGAATCTTTCAGTGTGTGTTAGTGAATGGCCGGTGGCAGATCGTCTAAGGCTTTGCGCGGTAGAGGTCGTGTTGGAGGTGGTGCTGAACCGCGACCCAAAAGAGGAAGATCTAGAGTCGAAAAGGTGGTTCCTGAAGAACCTGGGACCCTTCATCCGGAGGCTGAGGATGAGAGTGCGAATTTGAGGGCCTCAGTGAAAGAGGCTGTTGTGGAAGAAGTTCATCAGGTCATGCAAACGATCCTACCATCTGTTGTGACTGAAGTAATTAAGGCTATACGAGAAGGGGAAAGAAAGGAAAGTAACAGGTCCGCGGGAGGACAGGAGGGGCAAGAAACCGAAACGGTTCTCTCCAATGATGAAGAAGAGGAAGAAGAGCCTGCGCCGGAGGCGGTATGAGGCTGTAACTACGGGGCATTTCAAAGATGCAAGCCCCCGACTTTTGACAATAATGGCACTGCTGCTGCTGCTCACCGATGGGTGAGAGAGATGGAGGTTGTTCTCAATATCAGCGAGTGCCAGAAAGACAAGAAGTTGAAGTTTGCCACTCATTCATTGTGGACTCAGCTCTGTGCTGGTGGGACAATATTGTCCAAGCCGAGGGTAGTTGGGAAATTGAAAGAATGAGGTGGCTGGAGTTGAAGAAATTGGTGATCGAGGAGTTCTGTCCTCACCGAGAGATGGACAAGGTGGAAAGAGAGTTTCTGCAGCTGGAGGCGGGAACCATGACACATCAGCAATACACCACAAAATTCAATGAAATGACACGGCTGGTGCCGGATCAGGTGACGCCTCTGTCACGAACGATTAAGAGGTACATTCAGGGTTTGCCGGTGGATGTCCGTAGGCACATGATCGCTGCCCGACCGAGCACGTTTAGGTCGGCGGTTGATTTGGCGGGGAGATTATACGATGAAAGAATTGTGGTGGTGATAGAAGCTAGCAAGAAAGGAGAGGGTGATCGGAATTGGAACGGGAAGCGATTTGGACGTGGCGGAGCTGCACCAAGTAGCAAAGGTGCACGGGTGGATGACCGGCGTGAGGTCACATCCGGTGCGGGGTCGAGCAGGTGTGACAAGTGTGGACAAAAACACCCCGGGGAATGTAGATTGGGGACCAATGTCTGTTTCCGTTGTGGAAGGACCGGACATGTGGCGAAGAACTGCGGTGTGAGGAGGTGTAATTCTTGTGGCAAGGAAGGCCATATGAGCAGGGATTGCAAGAAACCGAGGGTTGAAGGTTCGGGAGTGAAGAAGGCTGGAGGAGAAGGACGAGTGCCAGAGCATTTACAATGATGCAGGAGGAGGCTAGGACGGACCCTGATGTCGTGTCAGGTACGTATCTAGTAATCAAACTCTTGCTCTTGGGTTGTTCGATTCCGGTGCTGGTAAGAGTTTTATATCTGCCGTCTTTTGTGCTAAGTTGCCCATTAGGAGTAGAAGTGTTTATGAGCCCTTCGATGTAGAAATTGTCATAGGTAAGTCTACCCGGATTTCCGAGGCGATAGAAGGCTGCGATATTGAATTAGAAGGTCATAAGTAGTTTCCTATTAGACTGTCTGTGATGACCTTAGGCGGTTTCAATGTAGTCCTAGGAATGGGTTGGTTGGCGGACTACGAGGCGAACATTGTGTGTCGCAAGAAGATGATCCGATTGATAGCGCTTGACGGAAGTTCGGTGACGGTTTATGGTGATTGGGTCCCTACGATTCCGAAAGTGATTTCAATGGATGTGGCGGGAAAGTTTAAGAGGCGTGGATGTAGTGCCTACTTGGCCTACATGGAGGATATGGATATGCCAACACCACTACTGCCCGATGTACCGGTTGTGTGTGACTTTCCATATATATTTCCCGAAGACTTACCAGGAGTGCCACCTGACTGCGAGATCGAGTTTCAGATTGACTTGATATCGGGTGCTCAGCCGGTAGCTAAGGCACCGTATCAGTTGGCTCCCACTGAGATGAAGGAATTGATGGAACAACTGCAGAAGTTGCCCGATAAGAGGGACGGTAGTGTAAGGGTGTGAAATTTGTATGGAGTCAAGCTCAAGAGTAGGTGTTCAAGGAGTTAAAGGAGAGGTTGACTTAAGCTCCTGTTTTGTCGTTGCCCGATGGAAGTGAAGATTTGGTGGTTTATTCAGATGCTTCCTACTCGGGGCTGGGATGTGTGTCGATGCTAGGAGGAAAGGTCATAGCCTATGCATCCCGACAGTTGAAGGTTCATGAGGTTGGAAGCCTAAAGATAGGCAGAAGTCGTATGTCGATAAGAGACGTCGACCGATTGAGTTCCAGGTGGGTGATAGAGTTATGTTGAAAGTCTCACCTTGGAAAGGTATCATTCGGTTCAGAAAGCGGGGCAAGTTGTGCCCGAGGTACATAGGGCCTTTCCGAATCATTGCTCGAGTAGGAAAGGTGGCCTATAGACTGGAGTTACCAGAAGAGCTAAGTGGAATTCATCCAACATTCCACGTATCTCATCTGAGGAAATGTTCGGCAGACGAAGACATGATTATTCCACTGGAGGACATCGAGGTAGACGAATGGCTCAACTATGTGAAACAACCAGCGGCGATCATCGATCGTAAAGAGAAGAGATTGAGGAATGAAGTGGTCCCACTTGTGCGCGTACAATGGAAGCACAGAAAGGGATCCGAGCCTACGTTGGATACTGAAGAAGAGATGAGACAACATTACCCACGTTTGTTTGAGGAATAACAGCTTTCGGGGACGAAACCTATATAAAGGGGGTGGACTTGTAACGCCCGGTTATTTCCTTTGAAGCCAAGGAAAGAAGAAAAAGAAAGAAAAGAAATAAAGTCCAAAGTCGAGGAAACAAAATTGCCAAAACTGGGGAAAGATTGGAAGTGTGGGGAATTAAGAGGGGAGGGCAGCCCACACCCTCCCCCACACTCACAAAATTCAGCCAAGAGAGAAGAGAGGGAGAAAAAGGGGTTTCAAGCTTCGGTTTCGTGGATTCGAGCGTGAAAGTTGAGGTGTAGCAGGGTTGGATCGAAGCCCTACTCGGCAGGGTTGTTTGTTGGAGTTCTAGGACCCCTCTTTTACATGTTTTCTACTGATTTAGGGCTGGAACACATCTGAAGTGTGTGTGCTGAACCCGTGTGTATGTGTTTGTGTGTGTTTTGAGTGGGGTTTGATTTCGGGCTTGTGTGTGCTTGAATGGTGTTGTGGTAGGTGTTTCTAAGGTTTATGATGGTTGATTTGAGCCTAGAACAGGTTTGGGAGAGCTTGGAAGCCAAAAATGGCAGTTTGCGTTCGGGATGAACTACATTCTGCATTAGCTAGGGCTAGGCGACCGAATGGCATGCGACTGGAGGCCATATGGCCGAAAGGCATGCGACTGAGGTCCATGCGCACGAATGCCATGCGACTTAGGTCCATACGCATGGAAGTCATGCGACTGAAGTTCATGTGCCTCCAAGGCATGCGACTGAAGGTTATGCGACTGAGGTCCATGCGCCTGGAGGTCATGCGACTGAGATTCATACGCACGAAGGTTATGCGACTGAGGTCCATGCGTCTGGAGGCCATGCGACTCATACGCACGAAAGGTATGCGACTGAAGCTCATGCGCCTGAAGTCATGCGACTTAAGGCCATACGCATAGAAGCTATGCAACTGGGAGTCCATACGCATAGATGCCCATTCGCCCATAGTATTCATCCGCATAGGTCCATTCGCAGAGGGTCTATTCGCCTGATGTCCATTCGCCTAAGTATCTAGTCGCCTGGGAGGCCATGCGACTGAAGGGTGTTCATACGCCCAAATAGGGCCCATACGCCCGAAAGAGCATAGTTTATTCTCTGACTTTCGAGTGAAAGTGCAGATGTGGGTTTTGACTAGGGAGGTTCCCGGAGGTTCGTGTAAGTTGACTTTTGAGGTGATAGATGATACGTTGGGCATGTATGATGAGTGATGCTTATGCTTGATGCTATGTATGTGGTATGTTATGTATGTATGATGGTGTCTTGTATGGCGATGTTTTGTGTGATTATGTTTCTGTTTATGTTCCTGTTATGTATGTGCATCTTTCCCGTGGCTTTATGTGTATAGTTGTGAAAGAAATGATGAAGTATTATGTAACGTAAAGTGAAAGATAATGAAAGAGGAACATAATGATAGAATGCATGCATTAATGAAGGAGAAAGTATGAAAGGCTTGCAAGCAAAATGTACAGAGGTGCACGGCTCTAAAATGTCGTAAGCTCAACTGCGTATGGTTTAGCTAACCCTTAAGGATACACGCAGAGGTTCCAGTCTTTGTGACTGACCAACGATGTGGTACACGGTGTATAGTGATTACTCACCTCGGTGCTGGTGCCAGGCTATGTGCAGTGTGGAAGTCATTTTTGATCTTCGGCCCAGTACTCGTGTTATGCATAATGTTGAGGGTGTAGTATACGTGATTTATAGTGATTACTCACCTCGGTGCTGGTGCCAGGCTATGTGCAGTGTGGAAGTCATTTATGATCTTCGGCCCAGTACTCGAGTTATGCATAATGTTGGGGGTTAGTATACGTGATTTATAGTGATTACTCACCTCGGTGCTAGCGCCAGGCTATGTGCAGTGTGGAAGTCATTTATGATCTTCGGCCCAGTACTCGAGTTATGCATAATGTTGGGGGTGTAGTATACAGTTGGGATCTTTGTTGCTTACCCCGGTGCTGGTGCCAGGCTATGTGTAGTGTGGAAGTCAATTACGAACTTCGGCCCAGTACCCCATTTGTTTGGGGCATAGCTGATGACACTGATCCAGATTGTGATAAAAGAAAAGATAATACGATAAAGAAGGAAAGGGCTAAAGTGAGTATGTGATGAACAGTACTAGGAAGATAATAATGATATTATCTATGTGTATGTAATCTGTGTGATCACAGGACATCGGTCGAAGTAATCCGTTTAGCTGGCATGCTCAGGAAAGTCAGAAGGCCTAGGTGTGTTAGTAGCCTATCCCGTATCCCATTTCCTCCGGAACAGAAGTGAAACGGGCGGGCAAAATGCATTTCGTGCCTGCAGTCCTGCTGAATTCGACCGATGCTGAAGACGCTGGCTTTGATGGTAACAATGTCAATTAAAATTGCCTTGCCTATGAGTCACCGGCTCATTCTTCATGACTTCTGCTCGTTGTCCACAAAAGTAAAGAACGGTTTTAATGAAAGTCAAATATATTTTATTATAAAACTATAACTCACTCAGCAACGCTGACTTTTATGTGTTTTCAGTTGGCAGGTAAATTTGCTGAGGATGGCACGGGGCGGCTACTTGGCTCTTTTTGGATGGCATCCATTTTTATAATGCTTTTGTGATGTAATGCAACATGTATTATGTAATTTGAAAATGATGTATTAATTTGCAAAGGTTTTTATGATGAAATGAAATGTCGTTTTAATGTTTCCGCTGTGATGTTTCTTTATGATTAAATATAAATATATGTTTTATGTGCGATGATGGTCCAACTGTAAGTGTCCCTGGATCGGGGCCTTACATATGTACACTCAAAATGTTGAGGTCTTGCATTGTCCTCATCCACTAAGGAACTTCATACTGGTACATGATTAAAAGATAAATAAAGAAAGATCGATCAAACTCTATTCCTCAAGAATAAAAAGCATGAACTGTTACTTGAAATAATTTATGTAGATGACATCATCTTTGATTTAACAAATAAGCAATTCTATAGAGAATTTGATAGGCTGATACATTCCAAAGTTCTAGATGATTGCAATGGGCGAACTTACTTTCTTCTTGGGATTGCAAGTGAAAAACGAATGACGTAATTTTTATTAATCATTCCAAGTATGTTCACTCTATGTTGAACAAATTCCATTTTATAAACTATTAGTTTATTAGAATGCTAGTATGAAAATGAAGATAAGACCAAAGCTAGATGGTAAATATATGGATCAGATTCACTATCGGTTTATGAGTGGTTCACTCATGTTTCTCACCACAAGCAGACCGTGCATAATGTTTGGAGCTTGTTTGTGTGGTCGATATTATGCAGAACCTAAAGAATCTCATGTCAATGTTGTTTAATGCATCTTTAGATACCTTAAAGGCAAACGTAAATAGAAAGTCTACACCTAGAGGTTATATATTACCTTAGGATATATAATGCAAAACTTAAGTAATATCATACAACACTTGGTTTATGGTGTCCTAAAAATGTGATTTTAACCTATATGCTTGTGAAGACAGTGATTATGGTGGCTACAGTTTTAGCTGGAAGTCTACATCTGAAGGTTATCAATTACTTGGTTCAAGACTAGCGTCATGGTAGTGCAAAAAGCACACAAACGTGTTACTTTTAATTGAAAAAGCTGAGTACATTGCCACGGATCTTGTTTATAATCCAGATAACTAGAAAGCAGCAAAAGGATGTGGCAATGCTTTTAATCAAGTTGATTCAAGTTCATACCGATAATCAATACTAATTTATTTACTAAGGTATTTGACCCTAGCAGGTTTGAATTCCTAGTACAATATACTGACATGATTAATACTAATTAAAAAAAACCGAAAATACAAAAATTTGATTATTTTCGTGACACAACATATTTTTTCATTTTAAAAATCTTAAAAAGCCAAAACATTTAAGATTAAAGAAAAATACAAAAAAGTCTTTATTTTACATAATAAAGAATATGCCTTAACATTAAGTGAGAAATGATAGTACAATGGTCTTTAGTCCATGCCCAATGACTTTTTTCACAACAAACAAAAGACCAACAAAACTTATTTAACGTGTGGGTAGGCTAAGCTTGGATTGGAACATACATGCTTGTGTGATGAACTAAAACTTATAATCTACTATGAAGCTATCATCTTAGAGTATGGGTAAGTATTTACATATCCAAGTAGGTGTGTGTATAGTTAACTAAACATACCAAGTAATAATATTTTATGAAGTCTTATTAACGTACATTAGTTTCTCCTTTGTTTTTCTAAACAAAGAACTAGAGTAAACAAAGCACAAAGTGCCAATGCCTAGGATCCAAAAAGAATCCTATTGTGGATCACATCCTAATGTAAGCTCTACATTTAGAGTTTAATGTAATCAAAATAATGAGAATAAGATCCCATACTTATAGTTGAACAAATATGGTTTTAATTAGGTTTCAATTAAGATATTATTAAGTGAGGATTTGTTTTATTTGTTAATTGTTGGATCTAGGGTAATTACTAGTTAATAATTTAATAGGTTATTAGATATAGATCATATAAATGATTAAAATTGTACAGATACATATGATAATTATAAATTTAGTTTTAATTAATTTAATCTTTATCCTTTTCATTAAAGTTACATATGTAACCCTAAGTTACATATATGTAAACTTTCGTCCTATACATATTTTATTTATATAGTAATTTAGCATTGTTTTAGAATTTAATCAATGCTAGGGATTTTAAAGTTACTACTTTAAAATAAGATCTAATATATGTATGTAACACATAATCATATGAGTAATCATAGAATCACACTAACATGCAATAGTTTAACAATAAATCACAATGCATATAACATGAGATAGTTTCTTAGCAATAAAAATCAAAGATGTTACAAAACCATCACCAAATCATACATAGTCTGATACTTTTTGATACAGTTCTACAAACGCATCATTCATTCCAGTCATCTGATTTCTAGTACGATTGTCCAGGTCATATGTTTTAATAACATTACTTTCTTTGTGTTGATTTAGATACACTTTTTTTCATTTAGAATGAACATTGTTGAGATTTCTTCCACACGTAAAATCAACAACAGTGCAGTTTCATCTTCTTGTTTAGTCAAGTTAACTTCATGATCATGTACTTTTTTCATCCTTACACTCCAAAGCATAGTACCCATATTGTTAACAATCAAAGCATTTTAGATGACACTTGTCTTTTGGCTTCGTGTTTGTTCCATGCACTTCTTAGTGCGATCTCCCACCGCCGCTTCCACCTCGCCCACGAATTGATCCCTAACCTAATATGCCATTCCTTCCTCCCCTTTCAAACATCCAAGTTTGGCCTCAACCACTTAAAAAGCTTGACTTGCTAGTTATCTTTTGATATGATGGAGTTTGGGTTTTGGAGAGTAATAACATTTTTACACTCGTCACGCTCAATTTCTTATTATTTAATCTGTCCTCATGGGCCTTAAGATACCCAATACCTCAAATGGAATTGATTTCACATGCACAATTTCTTTGATAGAAGCTACTGTATTGATGAACTTCCCTACACGGTATCAAACAGTTTTTAAAAAAGTTATTCATCTTCTAATGTTTCTCCAACACTATTATAATTTGAGATCATGCTTAAAATCTTTCTGTTACTCATAAATTGTCTCTCCTCATTCATGTGTAATGCTTCGAGTTAACTTTTGCTCAAATCAAACGTAATCATAAGAAACTCAAAAGTCCATATCGCATGGGAATTGTTGTAGTTGGGATATCATATTCCTTTAGATGTAGCTTGATCTTAACTCCACATATGTTTGATCCTCAATAATCAACTTGCACCTAGCTAGTGGTCGAAAAGATCATCGATCTTAGGGATTGAGTATCTGTTCTTTAGTGTGAGCTTATCAATATTATACGATCTATGCACATATGCATGCTTCCATCTATATTGTTCTTTATCATCAGCTTATTTAGCACTATATGTCTTATGAAACATTTATTAAGGATATCATGTAGTTAGGACATTATTTCATTCATTTCCGATGGTGTCAAATGATATGGTGGTTTAGCAACGAGCTGAGCTCTTAGGAACAATGATATGAAACTTTGTGTCCTAATCATGTGGGAATTCTTGTAAGTCCTCAGGAAACACATCTGAAAGACACTTATTAGAGGCACATTTGTCAACTTAATCATTTCAACTTTGAAAATTTAACATACGCCAAGTATGCTCCACATGATTACCTCATAAACACTTTTGCCTTTATTATAGATATAACCTTTGGAACCACATAAACTAATCATAATTGGACTACCATCAAACATTATCAATCATATCATCATAACTATAATAATTTGGTATGAGAAAATTAACATTAAAAAAATAATAAAATCAATGAAATTAAAACAAAATTTATAAAAAAACAAAATAAAGTAGTAGTAGAAATAGTGACAGACGGTGACGGTGACGGTGACGGTGACGGTTACGGTGATAATAATAATAATAATAATAATAATAATAATAATAATAATAATAATAATAATAATAATAATAATAATAATAATAATAATAATAATAATAATAATAATAAGAATAAGAATAATAATAATCATAACAATAATAATAATAATAATAATAATAATAATAATAATAATAATAATAATAATAATAATAATAATAATAATAATAATAATAATAATAATAATAATAACAATAATAATAATAATAATAATAATAATAATAACAATAATAATGACAACAACAATAATTATAATAATAGAAGATATATAAAAATAACATTAGTAAAATAATAGCAAAAGGTAATATAAGAAAAGCAAAAGGTAATGTCTTGATCCGTTGATCTTTATTAAAATGCAAGCAAGTTTGTTGTTTTACTTTTATTACTCATCTCCCATTAAAATTATATACGTATATGAATTAAAATATTGATGAAAAATGAAAAGTCCATTCCTTATTAAATTATATGCAATGTAATAAGTTTGTATTAGGCCCAATCATTAGGTATAGGCCGACCCCTTTGAGTTGTTGGGTTATCACCCATATGACAAATGTAGAACCAAAGCAATTTGGCCTTCGGAAAACTAATTAAATAATAAAGATAATGAAAAAATTATTTGATTATTGGTATTTTATTTTAAAAAATGTAATGAAAGGATTTCTTTATTTATTTACTAATCACTATCAGCCAACAAATAACGTTGATAAATGCCAAGAATGAATATAATAGTAAGCATTAATGTACAAGGATGGAGGATGGGGTTAAGAAAAAAATGAAATTCCATTGTGTGGATGAGAATAAAATAAAACTCACATCTCAGTTAACTTGGTTGAAATAAAAAGAAATTTTTTTAAGATGTTTTAACTTTAAAAGTATTTATTTTAAAATAGTAAGATTACATGTACTCATTTTTAGCGAAGAAAATATAATAAATTTATGAGTAATTATAGTAAAAAAGTTAATTAATTTTAAAGGACTAAGAATGATTATAGCTTTGACATTGTCCTTCTATTGTTTTTAAATGAAGTTGTTAAATGGAAGACAATTTGGTCAGTGTGTCTAATATGTTAACTCATTGTGCCTAATACATCAGGTAATTGTGTCAAATATGTCAGGTAATTATCTTAACATTTTTTTATTATTTGTTATATGTATTTATCATTTTGTTTTACATTTTAAATCATTGCATATGATTTTTATCATAGTTTATATATTATATAAACATATTGTAGTTTAGCATTATGTTTTACAATTAAAAATACATAATAATATTATTTCACAAATTTGTTTTCAAAGCTTATAGTTTTCAAGAAAACACATTGGGCAACAGAGAAAAAACATAATGAGACACTTATCACTGTATTTTATGTTTTATATCATTTTTTGTTATTTTATCTTTTTTATGTATTAGATCATTTAGTTGTTATTGTGTCTTGCTTACCGAAAGTACACAACAATGTAATTGTATCATTATATTTTATAGAATTCATCATTTTATAAAAACACTGCAGGATTGGTGTTGGTCTCACAACATAAGTTTTATCTCTCAAACTCACTTAATCTCACTCAGATGATGAAGCACTTAATGAACATAAGAATGGTTTTCAATATACTTATATATATTACTTCTCAACTCGGTATTACAAGACTCTTACAAGCGTGACATAATAAGTTACAATGAGAAACTATATATACTACTATATACAGCCAGTTATACTTGGATAACCAGCTGGAATTTACAACTAGACAAATGCTACATTACTAGAAGTAAAGTATCTAAGATAAAATAATATCCTAGATTAGGTAGTCATGACATGTCCATGACTTACCTTTTGTCACCAACTAAAGGTGGTAACTGTACTAACTGATAAAGGGTGAACAGTGGATTAAAGTACGGTCAACTACATGGGTGTGAGAAATCGCCATGAGTATATCAAAGATGGCAGCGGGTGTCAGTCAAACCATACTTATGTCCACTGGTTCATAGTTGGTTCTTCCGAAGGTAAATGGTTTAGGAAGAATAAGTTCTTCCGAGGCCATTTATACTTCGGAAGAATCAACTTCTTCTACAAGTCTTCATGACTTTATTCTTAGGAAGACTTTACCTTGGATCTTCTAAGAGTGTATACTTCGGAAGGAGAACTACTTAGTCTCAGAAGACTAAATTCTACCTTTGGAAGTTCTTTATTCTTTGAGCTTCGGAAGATCTTTGACTTGTCTTTGGAAGATCTCTTCATTTGTACTTCAAAAAAATTTCTAAGTGTTGTTTTGGTTGCATCAGCCTCATAAGATCCTACAAACTTCCCCTAGACTGATGCTACCAAAACTACACTCCCTTCTGCTCCTCAAAATCTTTAACACTAGGGAAAGCAGATATTTGTCTGTC
This sequence comes from Flaveria ramosissima, assembly GCA_025215565.1. Lineage (NCBI taxonomy): Eukaryota > Viridiplantae > Streptophyta > Magnoliopsida > Asterales > Asteraceae > Flaveria > Flaveria ramosissima. The sequence continues at coordinate 68,009,458 of CM046046.1, forward strand.
TCTTTGTTCTTCCCTGATGTGGTGGTGAGGAGCTTGTATAAGTCATTCGTAGGTAATAGATCCAATTTGTTGCTCTGAATGACATGTACACTTTGTTATGCCCTTCTGAAGAGATTTAGTTGATGGGAATTGTAGTCATATTCCCATCTAACTATAGGATCTGAAGATGGGCCTTCAACCATCTGTAGGAATGTTTTTTCTTGAGTGGTTGCACCTTTTTCTTCTTCCTTTTCTCTCATCTTTAACTTTTCTTCAGTCTTTGCTTTCTTTGTAATCTGAGCAACATGAAGACAACTCAGATGATTTTTTATGTGAGCAGCAATTTGAGAGTTGGAGGGGTTGGAGAATGGTTTCTCTGCTAACTCAGCAATGTCAAATCTGCTGGAGTGTAGCGGAGATGGTAAATCAAGTCTATTGACTTCACCATTCTCCCTTTCCACAGCAAAGCTATGTGAAGGTTCATCGAATCTCCACTGGACAATTTGTCTTCTAGGATTGAGGGGCTTTGTAGGCAGCTTGTCCCCTTTCCTAGTGTCCAGCAGAGTCACCAGTCTCCTCCTTAGCTTCTTCTCTTCTTCTTTAAAAGTGTCTGAGTTAGTTGCAAGAAGTTAGAGAGCTTGGTCTAGTGTTCCCCTAGGCAGATCAAGGAATGCATCTCTTGTGAGGGAACAGAAAAATCCATCAATGTATCTCAGCTTAATGTACTCTTCCTCACAAGAGATATCGCTCAAGGTTGTGCACTTGATGAGCTTCCTTTTGAGCTCCTTGAACTCTTCTAAGGACATAGGTTTAGATGGTTCAGATGATGGTTTGGGTAGTAATTGGGTTCTAGCTTGTGTTTTAGGTTTAAGGATAGGTAGTGGTGGTGGTTGTTAAGAGGCAATGGTTGAGGGTGTAGGTAGGGTTGATGGTGTGAGTTCAAGGGTGTAAGGTTCGGTTGTGGGTTCAATCTTGATAGGGAAGGGAAAAGGTGTGGGCATAGGTTTTATAGGTTATGCTTTGAGTGCTAGTTTGTGTATCTTCTGAACATTTTGACCTTGAGTTACCTCATGCCTTCTTCCTAAGCGAATGTCAGCCTTGATGTTGCTGACATGTTGTTGTAGGGTCTTTTCTGACATAAGACCCATTTTCCTGCCATGGGCTTTGAGATAAGCTTTTATCCAAGTTTTATCTCCTACTTTCTTGAGCCGCTGATGCTACTTTGCTGCTTGAAACCAACAGCTTCCCAGTATCAGTTCTTCCTTTCTTCTTTAGCTTCTCCAACCTTTCCTCCTCTAGAAGCTCCTCAGCAGTCATATTCCTTTTTTATTTAGGATCAGAAGTAGATTCAGCCTTTGGAGACTCAGGTTTAGAGAATTCAGGTTGGGGAGAGTGGGGTTGAACTTGTGGTGCTTGTGGTGTTTGAGATAGAGGAGTTTTAAGGAAGTCCTTACTGTTTACCTCAGAGGCTAGATCAAGAATGGCCTCTGTGATGAACAGGTCATCGGACAAGGAAGACAGTTCAATTATTCCTTTCGCAGCTTGGATTTCTGCTTCGGAAGTAATTGGAGCTGCACTACATGTCCCTTCTAAGTTAGTTGCTGGTCCATCAGTCTGTATTTCCCCTTCGAAGTTAATCTCAGGTTCAATAGAGACTTAGGTTGACCAATTTCCTTCTCAGAGGTAGGTGGTGCACTCAACCTTTAAAGCTCTTCAGCTCAAGAGTAGGCAACAACTACATTAGGGGAAGGATGTTCAAGGGAAGACCTTATCAAAATTTGTTTAAATATCTGTTAAAGCCGATAAGCATCCTTGGATCCACTTTAATGGTAATAGGAGGTGGTTGAGGGAAGATGGTTGCAGGGTGTTGTTGTGTGGGGTAAAAAGAAGAGATGGCAAGGTTGGGTTCCATATGTCTTTGTTTCTATACATTCTCCCCCTTTTTGGTAGCATCATCTTGAGAAGTAGATGAGCTAGAGAAAGAACTTAAAGAAACCTGAATTGGTACATGCCTAACAGACTTCTCGTTCTGTTTCTCAGCTAGTTGGGCGTTGAGATTTTCAATATCAAGTTGTTGAGTGGCAGACCTATACTCTAAAGTCTTAACCTTTGATTTTAAGTTTGAGACTTTAGAAAGTAGGTCTTTGATGGTAAGTTGCAGACTACCCTCATATTCTTTTGAAGAATCATACGGAGATAAGATAACATATCTTGTATGTTCATCATCACCACCAGTTGTGGTTTCTTGGCGCCCTGGTTTCCCTTGCGTACTGATGTCTCTTTCAGAGGCATCAATTGGCAAGGTTGCCGTAGACTTAGTCTCACTTATGTTACCACTATCCTGAGAGGCTAATGAGACACTCTCAATAGTGGCAGTTGAGTCTACATGAGTCACCTCCACTCCGGTTGGACTCAACTTAGTTTGGTCTAGCTGATGTGGGCTAAATATCAGAGGTTCCCTGAGGCTCAGTTGATCTTGAGAGTGGTGAGGTAGATCAACATCATGGCCCTGATAAAACATGATATCTTCATGAGATCGGATTAATAGGTCAAGAAAGGATACAAAGGTTATATCTAATGACATGGTACCTTGGTCAGGACCTAATGGCTCCTCTGCAATAGCAGCTGAGCTAGTGATGTGGCTATCCCTTTTAGGCTGCTTAAGGGAGTGGTGAGACTCACCCTAAAGGCTTATGGCTTGGGGTTGCGGGCTCATCGGGTTGAGATTGAGGAGACTCAATACTGATATTGAGGTCAATTGTTGAGGATGGTTTGACCTCTGGCTGAGTAGGAGCCCTGAGTTCCACTCTAGCCTTTTGGGATTGAACAGAGGGGACTTGTTCAATCAGAGTAGATTGAACAAAGGTTCGTTTGGAGCGTCTTTTGTATCTGAATTTGATTGGGTGGGAAGAAGTGATTTGCATTAAGGTGGTGGTGTCTTGTTTAGTTCATCACCTACTCGGTCTGCAGGGATGTCATCAGGAGCCGTTGGTTCAAGCATACTTGAAAGAAGATCAGTAAACCATCCGGTGAAGTTGGTGGACACCTTCTTCACTGTTTTGAAGATGCCCAGCCTCATGTGAGGGACCAGTAGAATGTCTTTGTAGCTTGTCATGTTTAAGCTCACAGTTGATTATGTGCTAAATGAACCAGGGATACATATAGAATGGATCCCTGGTGAGATTGTCTCTTAGATTGTTCAGCATAAATCGTGAGTAGTTGAATAGGAGGCCTTTGACCAACCTATGAACTAAGCAGCCCAAATCATACGGGATTTGATCCCATCCCCCTGATTTGTTGGATAGGTTGTGCATGACAATGTGCAGCAAGAACTTCCAATTGTAGGAGAAGTTGAACTTGTAGACAGTTGACTTGCTCACATCACCACCATATCCCATCTGGATGTAAGTGTCCTCCACATCAGACTTCGGGATTCAATGCGGGCTCCTTCATCATGAAGCTCCAGATGCTCCCTGATTGTGGTTTCACTAATGATGATCTCTTGCCCGTAGATCCTCAATCTGATGATCCTTTCATCATAAAGCAGTTTTAAAGGTAAATAAAGTAAAGAAAGAGAGTCGGAAGTTTTTAAACCGATAAGGTGAAATGGTAGTTTAGGTTTCGAGACAAAGGCGGTAAGATAAACCTTTTAAAATATTCTGACAATCATCAATAAAATCTTCCTTTTTACAAAGTGGGGCCCAAAGACTTCCATTACACAATAAAGTTTTCTTCCGAGAGTAAAATTGCTTCAGAGAAAACAGTTAAGTTTCTCAGTAATGTCTTCCAAGGCCACTTTTACTTCTGAAGGCAAGGCATGTCTCAAAGACAGGTTTTCTTCCGAGAGTAAAGTGTTCTTCCAAGAGTAAAGCTTCGGAAGTTGATTTGATCTATAATCAAATTTTCTTCTGAAGCGAAAAACTCTTCGGAAGAGAATACTTGTGCAGAGGAATTTGCCTTCGCAAGATAGCTATAGATATCTTCCAAGAGTAAATTTCTCTTCGGAAAAATTTATACTTAGAGTTTTAGAAGAAAAACCTTTTCTAACAGGGCTTAGATTGTATAAAGACAACATAGACAAGACACATTTTAAAAGTTTTTTTTTTTTTTAATTTTTATTTTTTTCAAAGAGATTACTAGTCAATGTTAATCATCCCAATAGCTGTGATTAGATACTTAAATCTTTGTTCATCAAAAGCTTTGGTGAACAAGTCAGCATATTATTCATTTGAATTGACTTTGACTAGTTTGATTAAATTTTTCTCATGAATATCTCGAATGAAATGGTACCTGATGTCAATGTGCTTTGTCTTGGAGTGCTTGACTGGATTTTCTATGATAGAAATTGCACTTTTGTTGTCTATGTGGATAGGAGTCTCCATAAAGTTGGAACCATAATCTAACATCTGATTTTGAATCCATAGCAGCTGAGCACAGCAGCTTGCAGCAGCAATGTATTCAGCTTCAGCAGTTGATGTAGAGACACATGATTGCTTCTTGCATTGCAAGGAAATGATTTCCACCAAGAAATTAACATCCTCCTGATGTGGATTTCTTGTTAATATTGCAGCCATCATAATCACTGTCAGTATAACCATAGAGATTGAAATCTTTATTCCTAGGATACCAAAGACCCAGTTTGGGAGCTCCATTGAGGTATCTAAGAATTCTCTTGACATCAATTAGGTGAGACACCATAGGAGCAGCCTGATATTTTGTACAAATACAAGTTGCAAACATGATATCAGGTCTGCTTGTAGTGAGATATATTAGTGATCCAATATATACCCTATACTGATGTTGATCAGTATTCTCCCCCTCAGAATCAAGATAGAGATTGTGATTTTTGGGTATAGGTGTCTTGGCTGGCTTACAATCTTTCATCTCAAATATTTCTAAGATGTCCTTGACATACTTAGATTGATTTATAATGAATCCTTCTTCCATCTGCTTCTCTTGAATCCCAACAAATAAATCCATCTTTCCCATGGAACTCATCTCAAACTTCTTTTTCGTAATGCTTACAAAGTCCTTGCATATTTGGTCATTTGTGGAACCAAATATGATGTCATCAACATAGACTTGTACAAGCAATATGTCCTTCCCAGGCTTCTTTATGAACAAAGTCTTGTCTATGGTGCCTTTAGAATAGCCACGCTTTAGAAGAATCTGAGATAGTGTCTCATACCACAGCCTAGGTGCTTGGTGTAACCCATAAAGAGCTTTATCCAGTTTGCACACATAGTTGGGGGGGGTTATAGGTCTTCAATTTTTCAGGTGGATGACACATATAGACTTCTCTATCGATGTCCCCATACAGAAATGCGCATTTGACATCAAGTTGATAGACTGTGAAGTTCTGGGATGCTGCAAAAGCAATGAAGATTCAGACAGCCTCAAGTCTTGCAACAGGTGCAAAGACATCAGTATAATTTATGCCTTCCTCCTGTGTGTATCCTTGAACCACAAGTCTTGCTTTGTTCTTTTTGATCAAACCTCTATCGTCTCTTTTATTTATGAACACCCACTTAGTGCCAATAGGGACTTGGCCAGGTGGTAATGGACATAGGTTCCACACCTTTTGCTTCTTGAATTGAAGTAACTCCTCTTGTATTGATTCAGCGTAATTGTTGTCCTTGAGGGTTTCTTCCACTTTCTTGGCTTCCATTTGAGAGAAAAAGCATGAGTACAAGCAGACATTCTTATTGTGGGTCTGACCTGTTGTTCTCACACCTACTGAGACATCTCCAATGATGTTCTCAGCTGGATGAGTATTGTGTATCCTAAGACTAGGAATCATATCTAGTTGCATAGATAGATCCAAGTTGGAAAAGTTTTGCTCAGGATTTTGAACACCATTTCCAACTGATGTTTCACACTCATTCAATGAGTACTGATTGAATGAATGTGTGACATCATCAATGATATTTTGCTGTGAAGCAGCATCAACAGTTGTCTATTCCTCCATATCACTACCTTCATCAGCTTTGTGTTGAATGCTGGAGTTGTCAGCTGATGAGTTTTGAGGCTCAGTTTGCTGACAACTTGTTGAAGCTCCATTGTTTCCTGAGATGTTCAAGCTTTTAGGACTTCCAGTAGTGGGATCTTGATGTTCATGACTTCTTGGAGAAATTGGAATAGGTCTGGGTAACTCAAACAGTTGATCATCATATGAGTCACTTTGAGTTCTTGTTGTAGCTGAAACATTCTCACAAGATGGTTTTGAATAGTTTGGAAATAATTCTAAGTTAAAAATATGATCAGGACCATTTCTCTTAACACAGGGAGTGTGCTCATTGACAACAATGTTGGATGATTCCTCAAATTGTTGATTTTTGATGTTATATACTCTATAAGCAATAGAGTTTGAAGAATATCCAACAAAGATAGCATCATCCGACTTTTCAGCAAATTTTGCTAAATTGTCTTTTGTGTTAAGTATGGTGCATCTGCTACCAAAATATCTAAGAAAGCAAATGAACGGTGGCCTCTTGTTCAATAGCTCATAAGGAGTCTTTCCATAAGGCTTACAATGAGAACCCTGTTCTGCAAATAGCATGCAGTGCTGATTGCCTTTGCCCAGAAAGTTAGAGACAACTTTGAATCAACTAACATAGTTCTTGCGGCCTCAATAAGTGTCATGTTCCCCCTCTTAGCAACACCATTTTGTTGAGGAGTTCGAGGAACACCGTATTGTTTGGCAGTCCTTTTGAGTTACAGAATGAGTCAAAAACTTGATTCTTAAACTCAGTCCCTTGATCACTTCTAATGATTTTTACCTTATTATCAATATAATTTTCAATTTTAAAAAAAGATTTTAAAGTTTCAGCAGTTTCTTCTTTAGTTCTTATAAAGAATACCTATGTAAATCTTGTAAAATCATCAACAATCACAAGACAATATGATTTCATTCCAATGCTCATTATACTTGTGGGATCAAATAAATCCATATGCAATAAGTGTAATAGGGTGGTGATGGAGTTAACATTTTTGGATTCGTGAGATACCTTGTGTTGCTTCCCTTTTAGACAAGAAACACGGTTATCTTTACAAAAAAATTCCTTTTTAGGCGTACCATGAACCAAGTTATTTTTAACCAATTTGTTCATGGTTTTAAAATTAACATGACACATTATTTTATGCAAGAGAGTTGACTCATCACCATTAGCTTTGAAAAGAAAGCATGATACTTCTTCTAGTAAGGAAGCATTGTTAATATCCAACTTGTACATATTCCCTCTCTTAGGAGATTTAAGAAGCATCAATTCCTGAGGAATTGTCATCCTGGGTTTGAGAATAATGCACTCATGTTTTGTCAAAAGCATTTGGTGCTTGTGGTCACAGAATTGAGAAACACTAAAGAGATTGTATTTAAGCTGTTTGACAAAGTTTACTTTGTCAACTTTTAACTTACCATTGGATACACTACCTCTACCAGAAATGTATCATCCGGCTTCACCTCCAAACTCAGCAGGACCTCCACCAAAATGTTCAAATTGTTGTAGGAAAGATATGTTCCCTGTCATGTGCCTGGAGTATCCATTGTCCACAATTCATACATTTCTATTCTTGTCATATGGATGTCCCTGTACATAAGATGAAATGATTAGTTACTATTGGAAACCCAAGCCTTTTTGGTCTTGGGCTCTTCCAAAGTAGATAAGATAATTGAACCAAAATGCATGCATAGGGTTCGATTATGGTTTATGAAGAAGAGGTTTGGGCTGTAACATCTTTTCTGGCCTTCCATTCCATCTTATAGTTGATCAGTATAGATGAGCCTGTAGAGGCTTGAGCAGCATGACTTGCTTCCGAGGCTTCTTTCTTCTCGAAAGAAGTTGTCACCACCTTTTCTTCGAAGCAGTCTTCTTATCGGAAGGTTTCAAATGATTCTTTTTGTTCCTTTGTTTGTTCTTTGGTTTGTCTTCTGAAGCTATTTTCCTTTCGGAAGAATGAGTTTCTTCCAAAAGTAACTTGGCTTCGAAAACAAGCTTTCATTTCCTTAACACTTGCACCATATGGTAAGGTCCAAATGTGAAACCATCCTTGACTCCTTTCTTAATATTGGTTGCATAATGTGTGCTTGTTGGATTGTAGTAACAATCTTTATCCATATGATTATGTAGACCACACATTATGCACTCAATGTTATTCTTGATGGGGCATGAGGGCTGTTGTTTCTTGCACTTATTTTCTTCTTCAACATCCTTCCCTTTACTTTCTGATCCTTCAGCTGGATAGGAGTGCTTGTACTACACTTCTTTCCTGAATCAGAACTTCCAACCACTTAGAATCCAGCGGAGATGAATACACTCTTTTGCCTTGGGACTATTTTTAACTTTAACTCAGCCACCTTCTTGGCAGTTTTTCTTGTTGCACTGATTTTATTCTTTTTTTCTTCGGTGGTTAGGAGTTGATCATTAGTGGTGTGGATGAGGTTTTATGCCTTATCCTTCCCTGTTTTAGTCACCATTATTGCATCATTCTTCTACTCATTGGGTAGTGGGTTAGCAGTTGGAACCTCTTGCACATCAGTATCACACCTTGGCTGTCTAACAGACATATAAGAGTGTGGTGGAGCAATTTCATTGGTTCCCAACCCACTTTTGTTTTGATAACACACCTTTGAGTGGGAGGATGATGTAATGATGATGTTGAAGTTATGCTCTTCAGTAGCATACTTCTTTGCTTTAGCTTAAGCTATTACTTGCTAGGATTGAGCCTCAATCAACTTGGAGATTAAATCTTTTATTTAAGCCTGTAGCTTGAATGTTTATGTTTTAAAGAGGATACAATTTTCTCTAACTCTTCAATTTTGAGTTTGTAGTCAGATTCTACTCTCTTAAAATAATATTTTAATATATTTAAGGACTCAATATCAGATTTAATTTCCTTGTTATGATACTGATACAACTTAACCTTAGCAATACAGGATGGGGTATAGAGATGTTCATATACCTTACTGTCTTCAGTTCCAGCCATGAGAGCTTGAGCAGGAGTGACATCTTGCACCATGAAGCTCCAATCAACTTCTTGAGCATAGCTGCAGTCTGTTGTTCAGTTGGTTTGGCTGCAGCTTTTGGGGTAACAGGATGTTGGGAGGCTTGAGTTGCTTCAGGATTGGATTTAGGAGCCTTGCATTTCCTTGCAAAGTGACCAACTTGGTTTCAGTTGTAACACTTGGCCTTTGACTTGTCAAACCCAAATTTGTTGTTGGTTGGGTTCTGAGGGAATTGCCTTTCAGTTCTCTTGAAGAACTTCTTGCTTTATAGGTTAGGAGAGCCATTTACTGGACAATGTCCATGTACTCCACATCATCTGGGCTAAAACACTCGAGATCATCAAAACATAATTGAAAATCTCCAAAGTGCTCATTTCCTGAAACAAAAGCACAACTATCTTGGAACGGATTTTGTTGGGCCTGTTGAGACCTAGGTGTCTCAGGAAATGTGATATAAGGTCGAGAATAGGATGATGGCTGCTGAGGGTAGTTCAGGTACAACTAGGGTTGGGGAGTTTTTGAACCTTCAGCAGCATGTAGAGCATTGCTAATAGGAAGGTTTGAGTTTTTGTTCATCTGATGGTCTTTCTGAGTTTCCATCTCCGTACGGTATCCATTAAGGATTCCATATAGTGCAGTCATAGTGAGAGTGTTGAGATTCTCAGTTCTCTTGATTGAGACACAGTAACAGGTCCATTTATGAGGAAGTACACTCATGAATTTTCTTACTATGTCTCTTTTCTCAAGAGTCACTCCCATAGACTGAAAAGAGGTGATCAAGTCTATGTACCTGAAGTATTGTTGACTTAGGGTCTCACCAACAATGTGTGTGAAGTTTTCAAACTGTTACTTCAGTACATCTTTCTTGGACTGTTTGGAATCAGTAGAACCAGAGTACATCAACATCAAAGCATCAAATAGATCTTTGGCAATCTCGCATTGCTGAAAGCCTACCATTAAGGAGTTCGGTATAGTTGTAAGCAACACTTTCATGGCTTTGCAGTCGATGTCCATCTTCTTGAAGTCTTCATCATAGTAGTCTTCAACAGCTTTCTCAATCATGGCACCATTACCAACTGGGGATTCCACCTTTGGCTTATAAAGACCATGAGTAACTGATCACCACATTCGGCTGTCTTGATACTTGATAAAGCCTTCAATACGTTTACACCATACTCTAAAATTATTAGGAGTGATAATTGGAGCCTTGGTCATGGTTCCCATCTCAGACTCAAAAAGTTTCTAGTTAAGAGCCATTGAGTGAAGTGAGTAAGTGTGATGAAACAAGGGTGATTTAGGATGGTTAGATCTCACAATCAAGAGCCTAAAAAGCTTTGATACCAATTGCAGGATTGGTGTTGGTCTCACAACACAAGTTTTATCTCTCAAACTCACTTAATCTCACTCGAATGATGAAGCAGAATCTCTAACTAACTTGACAATAATATAATAAGTTTATGAACACAAGAATGGTTTTCAAGATACTTGTATATATTACTTCTCAACTTAATATTACAAGACTCTTACAAGAATGACTTAATGAGTTACAATGAGAAGACTATATATACTACTATCTACAGCTGGTTATACTTGGATAACCAGCTGGAATTTACAACTAGACAAATATTATAGCTAGAAGTAAAGCATCTAAGGTAAAATACTATCCTAGATTAGGTAGTCATGACATGTCCATGACTTACCTTTTGTCACCAACTAAAGGTGGTAACTGTACTAACTGATAGGGTGAACAGTTGATTAAAGTATGGTCAACTACATGTGCGTGGGAAAGTGCCATGTAGTATATCAGAGATGGCAGCGGGTCTCAGTCAGACCATACTTATATCTACTGGTTCATATTTGGTTCTTCCGAAGGTAAATGGCTTTGGAAGAATAAGTTCTTCCGAGGCCATTTATACTTCGGAAGAATCAACTTCTTCCGAGACTTCTGCAAGTCTTCATGACATCATTTTTTGGAAGACTTTACCTTGGATCTTCTAAGATTGTATACTTCGGAAGGATAACTACTTAGTCTCGGAAGACTGAGTTCTACCCTCGGAAGTTTTTCATTCTTTGAGCTTCGAAAGATCTTTGACTTGTCTTCGGAAGAGCAGCTTTGTCTTCGGAAGACCTCTTCAATTGTACTTCAAAAAACTTTTTAAGTGTTGTTTTGGTTGCATCAGCCTCATAAGATCCAACAAATATTGTAATAAACAAAAAGACCCAATGAACTATAGTAAAGACACAATGAGGAGTAGTAATCATATTATCTAAAAAATGTAAAAATAAATTATTTTTATATACCGAATATTATACTCTTTTCAAAGATTAAAGCCCCTTGTTTTTATGGTGTAATATTCATAGAAAAAAGTCATGTCATATATAAAAGTTACAAAACTTTAATAAAAGTAAAGGAACTTGAAAAAAATTAATAAAAATGGTTATGCTAAAGAAACCCATTTAACAATTTTTTTTTTCAACTATTGAATACACCAATCTTGCAATTGTTACTCTATTGGGATCCACTTTCTTAATCATGATATAAAGAAAGAAGTATGTTGTCTTCTTCAGATATAGCATGTCCATATGATGTTGATGCTAGTTCTTAACCTGCCAAGTGGCTAAAAGCAAATACACTAAAGGATGTAGTGATTAAGGCCATGTTTGGGAAGAACAAAAAAGTTACTTTTTGACTTTTTGGAGGGGTAAAATGACCAAAATACCCCTCCAAAAGTCACCAAAAGTTAAAACTTTCTGACTTTTTGACTTTTTGGAGGGGTATTTTGGTCTTTTTACCCTTCAAAAAGTCAAAAAGTAACTTATTTTTATTTTGCCAAACATGCACTAACTTCCTTTTAACTCCTTATCTTCCTAATTTGCCTTTCATTCTTCAATCTTTGGAAGCTCGCGGCTACAACTCGTTTTTAGATTTCTATTATTTTTAATCAATAGTAGACATGCTCTTAGTCCTAGTTATTTGCCAGAGAAAATGATACTTTAAGTACATCTTTATTTGTTGTTTATCATCATGTTCTTTTATGCTCTTGTGTTTCCTTTTCCTCTCAGCTTCTTCCTTTTTTCTCTTTAACTCTGCTGACTCTTTCATTTCTGCTATAGTTAGAGTAATCAACATAGACTTCAAATCATTCAAACTACATTTCATGACTTCATCAAAGTCGAGGCGTCTCCTTTCAAGCTAAACTACCAATCTATATTTCTTAGGGTCCTTCTCAATTTTCTGGGCACTTTAAGAATCGATCCTTTTTGATGAATCAACAGTTATGATAGTAAAGGGAGTTTGAGCTGAAGTTGACTCAAGGATTGGATGTTGCACAACTTGAAGTTTGGAATGAGAAAGAGATTTTTTAGCCTTCTTAACTTGCTTCTTGGATAGAGCCATAGATTTTATCTTGCTAGACACCTTAGCAGATGTAGTACTTGCTCTAATCCTTTTAAGTCATTACTTAGCTTCTCAATTAGACTTGGTCATTATAAAAAGTTCTATCTGCCTTTGAGTTTCAGCAAGAACCTCTTCCTTAGCAGTCATAGGCTTTTTTCCTTTGTTAGCAGTGACATTGGAAGGAGAAGCTTCAATAGTCTGACTGCAGGGATTCAGTAGACATACATGTTTCCTCACAAGTTGAAATGGGTTCATTGGTAGTTGTCTAAAGTATCTTAGCTTCATTACTGACTTTTGGGCAATCCGTCTCAACATTAAACTCGGATAAACCTCGGTTCCACTATTGACATCCGGTTAACCTAAAATCACCTCAACTAATTTCTTGAGCTCAGATTTAGGCATATCTTATGCAATTCTTTGCTACCAAGTAGTCTCCTCTGCAAGAGTAATGCCATATCTTTCTAACATCTGCAGGATCGGGTTTTGTCACTTAACACTTGTGATTCTCTCAAACTCACTTATAATAACACTCAAATAAGATGAAGCAATGCCTTTAACAAGAGTTGATAATAATATGATAAGTAATCAAGGAACAAGCAGAAGTATTTTCAAGGTACTTGTATATATTACTTCTCAACTCAAGATTACAAGACACTTACAAGCATGAAACAAGAGTTACAATGAGAAACTATATATACTAGATCCTACAGCCGGTTATACTTGATACCAGCTGGAAACCTACGACTAAAGCATATACTACAATGCTATAGTTAAGGTATCTTAGATAAAGTATTATCTAAGATATGGTAGTCATGACATGTCCATGACTTACCTTTTGTCACCAACTAAAGATGGCAACTGTACTTAACATAAAAAGGTAAACAGTAGATTAAAGTATGGTCAACTACATGGCTTTAGAGAAAACGCCATGCAGTATCTCAGAGGTTTGCAGCGGAGTGTCAGACAGACCATACTTATGTCTACTGGATAATAGAAGTGTCTTCCGAAGGTTAACTGGCTTCGGAAGAACAAGTTCTTCCGAAGCCACTTATACTTCGGAAGATGCTTCTATGCTTCCGAGGCTTTGAGGACTTCTTTATACTTCGGAAGTTGACTTCAGAACTTTTTCTTTAAGTCTTGATCTTCGGAAGTAGCTTCTTTGTCTTCGGAAGTTGGAGTTTTCCTTCGGAAGTGTATTTTACACTTAGACTTCGGAAGAGCTCCTTCTTCCTTCGGAAGTTCTACACTTGGCTTCGGAAGTCCTTTGTATGTTGTACTCAAAATCTTCTAAGTGACATAGTTTTGGTTGCAACAGCCTCTCCAGATCCAACAAACTCCCCCTAGGCTGATGCTACCAAAACTTCACTTATTTCTGCTTCTCAAAGCTTTCAGCACCAGGGACAAAAGATATTTGTCTGTCTCTCTGTTCTTCCCGGAAGTAGTGCTGAGAAGCTTGTACAAGTCATTCGTGGATAGGAGATCCAGTCTATCTTTGAATGACATGTACCCTTTGTTGTGACCCCCTGAAGAGAGTTAGTTGACGGGAGTTGTAGTCATACTCCCATCTAACTATGGGCTCAAGTTCAGGACCTTCAACCATTTGAAGAAAGGCTTTCCTTTGGTTGCTGATCCTTTCCTTTCCTCCTCCTCTCTCAGTTTTAACTCCTCTTCGACCTTGCTTCGAGCAGTAAGCTCAGCCATATGAAGGCTGCCTAATGATTTCTGATGTGGGCAGCTACATCGGAGTTTGAAGGGTTGGAGAATGGTTTCTCTGCTAACTCAGCAATATCAAATCTGCTTAAGTGTAGCAGAGATGAGGCACTCAGTCTGTTAAACTCTCCATTCTCTCTCTCAACAACAAAGTTGTGAGAGGAGTCTTCGAACCTCCACTGGACTATCTTCTTTCTGGGTACAAGAGGTTGTCTTGGTACCCTATCTCCTTTCTTTGTATCCAGCAGAGTCACCAGCTTTCCTCAGCTTCTTTTCTTCTTCATTCAATGTATCAGAATTGAGGCCAAGGAGTTTTGCAGCTTGGTCCAAAGTTCCTCTGGGCAGATCAAGAAACTCATCTCTTGTGAGGGAACTTGAGGATCCATCAACATAAGTCAGGTTGACTGAATCCTCCTCACAGGAGATGTCGCTCAGAGTTGTGCAGTTGATGAGCTTAGTTTTGATCGCCTTGAATTCCTCCATAGAGAGATGTTTGGAAGGCTGAGGGGATGGTTTTATTGGTTGTTGGGTAGGTTTAGGAGTTTGGGTTCTGGCTAAGGTTTTGGGTTGGATGATGGGTAGTTTAGGTGGTTGAGGTGAAGAGGTTGGTAGGTGTGATGGTGTAGGTTCAGGGGTGAAAGGTTCAGGTTCAGTTTTAATTGGGAAGGGAAAAGGTATAGGTTCAGGTTGAGGTTGGGTTTGGATTTTGGGTTGAGAGGTTGCTTTGAAGGTCATCCCCTGTCCCCTTCTATACATCTCTTTTCTTCTCCCCGCACGAATGTCAGCCTTGATGTCACTGACATGTCGTTGGAGAGTCTTCTCAGACATGGGACCCACCTGCCTGCCAGAGAAGCCATGAGCTTTAAGATAATTCTTCATCCAAGCTTTCTCACCTATCTTCTTGGCGGCAGACAGTCCAGCTTCTTCTTCTTTCTTCCTCTTCTCCACCAGCTTCTCCCTTGCAGCTCTCTTTCTCTCCTTCTCCATTTGATCTTGCTCTTTGTTGAAGAGCCATAAGATCGTATCACTATTGTGTGGAGACAACTCCTCTTGAGAGAATCCTCTGGAGAGTAGGAAAGTGATCCTTTCTCTCCTGAGCTGCAGATCAGCTTCCCTTTCTTTTTCTGCCTTTCTTCTTCTAAGGCCAACCTTGCAGCCTCTTCTTTTTGCTTGTCTTTGCAGCAAGGTTGCCTTTTCAAGCTCTATCAGCTCCTCTAATGGTAGCAGGAGTACATCTTCCGAAGCAGCCCCTAGACTGACAAGTCTATCTATTACCTCCACCCTTCTTCGATTGTTGACTGCCTCCTGGTTGGCTGCAGCTGCTTTGGTACTTGCAGCTAACAGTTTCCCAGTTGGTAGTCTACCTTTCCTTCTGAGCTTCTCCAACCTTTCTTCTTCCTGAAGCTCTTCCGAAGTCATCTTCCTCTTGCCTTTTATGTCTTCGGAAGTGCTAGACTTTGGGGGTTCTTGGATAGAAGATCCAGGTTGGGTGGTAGAGGTAGGAGCTGGGGTCAATGCAGATGTTATAGCTAATGGTTGGCTGAGAAAGTCCTCCCTATTAACCTCAGATGCAAGTTCCAGAATTGCATCTGTGACTATTAGATCATCGGAAAGAGAAAATAGTCCTTCCGCAGCAGCAATCTCAGCTTCGGAAGTTTGAGCTTGTTCTTCCGAGGCTTTGAATTGTGCTTCGGAAGTCTGTGAAAACACACCTTCTGTCCCAACTGTTTCAGTTGCTGGGCCATCAGTCCTAGTTTCCCCTTCGAAATCAATCTCAGGTTCCACTTGGGCCTTAGGTTGACCAACTTCCTCAACAGTGGTAGGAGGTGCATTCAACCTCTGAAGCTCTTGAGCTCCAAAGTAAATCACAGACATATCTGGACTAGGCTGTTCTATCAGGGACTCTAAAAGGAACTTGTTGAAGAACCTATTTAGATCCTGAAGCATCCTTTGATCCACTTGAAAGACAACTGGAGGAGGCTCAGGGAAGATGGCAGCTTGTTGCATTGGATATCTTGAGCTCAAAGAAGTAAGAGCTTGACCTTGGGTATCCTGTCTTTGGCTTTGTCTCTCAACACTCTCCCCCTTTTTGGTAGCATCATCTTGAGAGGTAGATGAGCTAGAGGAAGAGGTCAAGGAGACCTGAACTGGTACATGCCTAACAGATCTCTCAATCTGTGTCTCAGCTAGTTTGGCCTTGAGACTTTCAATCTCAAGTTGCTGAGTGGCAGACCTATCCTCTAAAGTCTTAACCTTTGATTCAAGGTTTGAGACTTTAGAAAGTAGGTCTCTAATGGTGAGTTGCATACTTCCCTCATCTTCTTTTGAAGAATCACGGGGAGATGAGGTAACATACCTGGTATGTTCATCCTCACCACCAGATGTGGTTTCTTGGCACCCTGGTTTCCCTTGCACAATGATGTCTCTTTCAGAGGCATCAAAGGGCATGGTTGCCGTAGATTCAGTCTGACTGTCGTTACCACTGTCCTGAGGATCCATTGAGGCTCCTTCAGTAGTGGCAGCTGAATCTACATGAGTCCCCTCCACATCAGTGGGACTCACCTCAGTAGGGCTTTGCTGGTGTGGGCTAGAGACAAGAGGTTTCTCTAGGCTCTGTTGATCCTTAAGAGGGTGTAGTGGATCAACTTCATCGCCTTTGAGAGACATAATCTCTTCACCAGCTCCGGTCAATAGGTCAGTGAAAGAAAAGGAATGAAGACCTAAGGACCCGGGACTTTGATCAATGTCAAAAGGCATTGAGCTGTCCCTTTGTGGCTGCTCAGGGGAGTATAGA
Organism: Flaveria ramosissima; assembly: GCA_025215565.1. NCBI lineage: Eukaryota > Viridiplantae > Streptophyta > Magnoliopsida > Asterales > Asteraceae > Flaveria > Flaveria ramosissima. Next base: position 68,026,339 of record CM046046.1, read on the forward strand.
GACTCACCCTGAGGGCTATCAGCTGGGGTTTTGGGCTCATGGGTCTGAGACTGAGGAGACTCAAGACCCATATTGAGGTCAATAGTGAAGGATGGGTGGACCTCTGGCTGAGTGGGAGCCCCTTGTTCCACTCTAGCCTTTTTGGTTTGAAGAGGAGGGGCTTGTTCAATCAGAGTAGATTGAACAAGGGTTCGTTTGGTACGTCTCTGGTAGGTGACAGTGATGGGTGGAGAAGGTAGATTTGGAATGGTGAGGGTAGTTGCTGGTGTGGGTTCATCACCTGTGGGGTGAACAGGGATGTCACCAGGAGCCGTTGGCTCAATCATACCTGGAAGTAGTGCGGTATCCCTTCCAGTGTAGTTGGTAGACACTCTCTTCAAGACCTTGAAGATGGTCGGCCTCATTTGGGGAGCAGACAGAGCAGCTGCACAGACAAGCTTACCCTGATCTAGCTCGCAGTTGATTATGTGCTGGAGAAATCTGGGATACATAAAGAATGTGTCCCTTTGCAGATTTCCCATAAGGTTAGTCAGCACAAACCTTGAATAGTTGAAGCGGAGGCTTGTACCAACCCGTGAACTAAGCACCCGAGTTCATAAGGGATTTGATCCCATCCCCCGGATTTGTTAGATAGACAGTGAAGAACCACATGCAGCAGGAACTTCCACTTGTAGGAGAAGTTGAATTTGTAGACCGTTGACCTGCTTACATCTCCACCGTATCCCATTTGGAGATAAGAACTATCTAACTCAGATTTGGGGAATTCCGTCGGTGCGCCTTCATCATGGAGCTCAAGATGCTCCCTGATGATCTGTTCAGTGATGACCAACTCTTGGCCACAAACGCTTGACCTAATAGCACGAACCCCGTTTAGGGTTTCAATCCGACCATTTGCCCAAAATTCGGACATTTGGTTGGAGTAGATGGTAGGGTTTACGGTCAAGGCAGTGTAGTATGAAGATTGGGCTAAGAAAGAAATGATATCAGAGAAGTCATCATCCCTTGAAGAGTCAAGGAGTGCGACCTGGTTGTGCTGAGGGTTTAAGGCCATTTGAGAAAGATACAGTAGAATAGTTCTGAGTAAGGTAAATTGGAGAAGAAGAAAGCTTTTAGGGCAGTGAATTTGGTAAAAAGAGTGTAAGTGATTAACCGGAAGTATTTAAATGGGTGAAATGGCGGTTTAAAGGGTGGTTTGGATAAGATGATGTGAGGGTTCAGTGGATGATGTGACAAGGGCGGTAAGGTTAGACCATTTAAATAATCCGACATCATTAACAAAATCTTTACTTTTTACAGTGTGGGGCCCAAAAGATTTCCGTTACACAGTAAAATCTTTCTTCCGAGTATAAGTATTTCCGAAGGTAATGTTCTTCCGAAGGCAAATGTTCTTCCGAAGGTAAATTGCTTACTTCCGAGAGTACATGTTGCTTTCAGATGGAGTGTATTAAGTGCTTCGGAAGTAGATCTGAGGTGAACTCAATCGCTTCTTCCGAGACTTAACACTCTTCCGAGAAGAAAATTATCCTATGAGAAATTTGCTTCGGAAGTTATGCTAGATATCTTCCGAGGGCTAATTTCTCTTCGGAAGAACTTATACTTAGATAAATTTAAGAAAAGATCTTTTGTAACAGGGCTTAGATTGTTTTGACATAAGACTTTACACATTAAAAAGGTTTTCAATTGAGATTAACTAATCAATGTTTATCATCCCAATAGCTGTAATGAGATATTTAAATCTCTGTTCATCAAATGCTTTGGTGAACAAATCAGCATATTGTTCATTTGAATCAACTTTGATTAGTTTTATAAGATTTTTCTCATGAATATCTCTAATGAAATGATACCTGATATCAATGTGCTTTGTCTTAGAGTGCTTCACTGGATTTTCAGTGATGGATATAGCACTGTTGTTGTCAATGTGGATAGGAGTGCTCATGAAGTTGAATCCATAGTCAATCATCTGGTTTTGAATCCACAGCAGCTGAGCACAGCAACTTGCAGCAGCAATGTATTCAGCTTCAGCAGTTGATGTAGAGACACAGGATTGCTTTTTGCATTGCCATGAGATGATCCTTCCACCAAGAAATTGACATCCACCTGATGTTGATTTCTTGTTGATGTTGCAGCCACCATAATCACTATCAGAGTAACCATAGAGATTAAAATCACTATTTCTTGGATACCAGAGACCTAATTTAGGTGCTCCTTTGAGGTATCTGAGGATTCTCTTGACAGCAATTAGGTGAGACACCTTTGGAGCAGCCTGATATCTTGCACAGATGCAAGTTGCAAACATGATATCAGGTCTACTTGCTGTGAGATACATCAGAGAACCAATGATTGCTCTATACTGATGTTGATCAGTATCCTCCCCCTCAGAATCAGGGCATAAATCATGGTTTCTGGGTATGGGTGTCTTTGCTGCTTTACAATCCTTCATATCAAATCTCTCTAAGATATCATTGACATACTTAGATTGATTGATGAAGAACCCTTCCTTCAGTTGCTTTACCTGAATTCCAAGGAAAAAGTCCATTTTTCCCATAGAACTCATCTCGAACTTCTTCTTCATAATGCTCTCAAAGTCTTTGCACATTTGGTCATTTGAGGAACCAAATATGATGTCATCAACATAGACTTGAACTAGCAAAATGTCTTTCCCAGACTTTCTAATGAAGAGAGTCTTATCAATGGTACCTCTAGTATAACCATTCTTCAGGAGAAATTGAGACAATGTCTCATACCACAGCCTAGGTGCTTGGTGCAGCCCATATAGAGCTTTATCCAACTTGCACACATAGTTTGGGTGCTGTGGGTCTTCAAATCCTGGAGGCTGGCATACGTAGACTTCCCTATCTATATCCCCATATAGAAAGGCACACTTGACATCAAGCTGGTAGACAGTGAAATTCTTGGATGCAGCATAAGCAAGGAAGATCCTAACTGCCTCAAGTCTTGCAACAGGTGCAAAGACATCAGTATAATCAATTCCTTCCTCTTGAGTGTATCCTTGAACCACCAGTCTTGCCTTGTTCTTGATAATCAAGCCTCTGTCATCTCTTTTGTTCCTGAATACCCATTTGGTGCCTATAGGTACTTGACCAGATGGTAGCGGACATAGGTTCCAAACCTTTTGTCTTTTGAATTGAAGCAGCTCCTCTTGCATTGATTCAACCCAGCTACTATCTTTCAAGGCATCTTCCACCTTCTTGGGTTCCATTTGGGATAAGAAGCATGAGTACAAGCAGACATTCCCATTATGAGTTTGTCCCCTTGTTCTCACACCCTCAGAGACTTCCCCTATGATGTTTTCAGCTGGATGAGTATTGTGAATTCTGAGTCTTGGAATCACCTCCAGTTGCAAAGATAAGTCCAAGTTGGACATATTTTGCTCAGGAGCTTGAATACTTGGTCCAGCTGTTGTTTCAATCTCATTCAATGAGGACTGATTGAATGAAAGAGAAACATCATCATTTCTTTGCTGTGAAGCATCATTAACAGTTGCCTGTTCCTTCAAAATGCTGCTTCCATCAGCTTGGTGTTGTGCAGGATCACCTGAGGAGATTTGAAGATCATCAGGTGAATCCCTTGTTGAAGTTCCACTATTTCTTGAAATGGTTATGCTGTCAGATCTTTCAATAGTGGGAACTTGATTTGTTGTAGCTCTTGGAGAACTTGGAGTAGGTCTGGGAAGCTCAAACAGTTGATCTTCATCAGAATTGCTTTGAGCACCTGTTCCAGCTGAAACATTCTCACAAGATGGTTTAGAATAGTTTGGAAACAATTCTAAATCAAAATATGATCAGGGCCATTCCCCCTAACACAAGGAGTGTGCTCATTAACTACAATGTTGGAGGATTCCTCAAATTGTTGGTTTTTAATATTATAAACCCTGTATGCTTTAGAATAGGAGGAATATCCAACAAAGATAGCATCATCTGACTTTTCAGCAAATTTTGCCAAATTGTCTTTTGTGTTAAGTATGGTACACCTGCTGCCAAAGGACCTTAGAAAGCCAATGAACGGTGGCCTCTTGTTCCATAACTCATAAGGGGTCTTTCCATGTGGCTTTACTACAAGAACTCTGTTCTGCACATAGCATGCAGTGCTGACTGCCTCTGCCCAGAATGTTAGAGGCAGCTTTGAATCAGCTAACATAGTCCGAGCAGCCTCAATAAGTGTCCTATTTCTCCTCTCAGCAACACCATTTTGTTGAGGAGTTCTAGGAGCACTGTATTGTCTGGCAATCCCTTTTGAGTTACAAAATGAGTCAAGAACAAAGTTCTTAAACTCAGTCCCTTGATCACTTCTAATTATTTTAACCTTGTGATCAACTTGATTTTCTATTTTAAGAATAAAAGATTTTAAAGTTTCAGCAGTTTCATCTTTAGTTCTTAAAAAGAATACCCATGTAAATCTAGTAAAATCATCAACTACCACAAGGCAATATGATTTCCTTCCAATGCTCATTATACTTGTGGGACCAAATAGATCCATGTGCAATAAGTGTAATGGAGTAGTGATAGAGTTAACAACTTTGGATTTATGAGAAGACCTGTGTTGTTTCCCTTTCAGGCAAGCAACACAGTTATCTTTGCAGAAAAATTCCTTTTTAGGCAAACCATGTACCAAGTTATTTTTAGCCAATTTATTCATTGTCTTAAAATTGACATGACACATTCGTTTATGCCATAGTGTTGACTCATCACTATCAGCTTTGGAAAGAAAGCATGATACTTCTCCCATTGGGGAAGCATTGTTCATATCAAGCTTGTACATATCCCCTCTCCTGGGAGATCTAAGAAGCACCAATTCCTGAGGAATTGTCATCCCAGGTTTGAGGATGATGCACTCATGTTCTGTGAAAAGCATTTGATGCTTTTGATCACAAAATTGAGAAACACTTAACAGGTTGTGTTCAAGCTGTTTGACAAAATTAACTTTGTCAACCTTTAACTTTCCATTGGATATACTTCCTCTGCCAGAAATATATCCTCCGGCCTCACCTCCAAACTGGACAGGACCTCCATCATAATGTTGAAATTGTTGAAGGAGAGATCTGTTCCCTGTCATGTGCCTGGAGCATCCACTATCTACAATCCAAATGTTGTTATTCTTGTCATATGGATGTCCCTGCACATAAGGTGAGATAATTAGTTTTGATTGGAAACCCAAGCCTTGTTGGTCTTGGGTTCTTCCAATGAGAGTGACATGATTGAACCAAAATTTATGCATGGGGGTTCAATTGATGTCTTTGAAGAAGAGGTTTGGGCTACAGCATCTTCCTTGATCTTCCATTCCATCCCTTGGTTGATCATAGAAGATGAGCTTGATGAAGCTTTTGTAGCTTGGCATTCTTCCGAAGCTTCTTTCTTTTCGGAAGAGACCTTCACCACCTTTTCTTCCGAAGCAGTCTTCTTCTGGGATGGTTTCAAGGGGACTCTTTTGTGAGTCTTTGCAGCTTTAACTTCCGAAGCCTTTTTCCTTTCGGAAGAAGAGTTTTCTTCCGAGAGAAGCCTTGCTTCGGAAACAAGCTTTCCCTTTTTCATCACTTGAACCATTTGATATGGTCCAAATGTGAAACCTTCCCTGACTCCTTCTCTTTTAACATTATTTGCATAATGTGTGCTAGCAGGATTGTAGTAACAATCTTTAGCCATGTGGTTTTGCAGACCACACATTATGCATGCAATGTTAATTTCTGGGAATGAGAGGGTTGCTGTTTCTTGTTCTTTTTCTCCTCATCAGCAACCTTTCCCTTTAACTTCTGATCCTTTGGTAGGATAGGAGTACTGGTACTGTACTCTTTCCTGAATCAGAAGGTCCAACCACCTGAAATCCTGCTGATATGAATACACCCTTTTGCTTTGGGTCTATCTTCAGTTTGGATTCAGCCACCTTCTTGGCAGTTTTTCTGGCTGCTTTAGCCCTGCTTCTTCTGGCTTTGGTGGTCAGGGTTTGATCATCATTGGCTGGGGAGGGCACAATTACCTGTTCCTTCCCTGTGATGGTCATGGTCTCCATAGTTGCATCACTCTTTGACTCTTGAGAAGGTGGGTCAACAGATGGAACCTCTTGCTCTTCAGTACCACACCTTGGTTGTCTTACAGACTCATAAGAGTGTGGTGGAGCAATTTCATTGGTTCCCAACCCACTTTTGTTTTGATAACAAAGTTTGGAGTGAGAGGATGATGCAAGTATGGCTTGGAAGTTTTGCTCGGAAATAGCATACTTCCTGGCTTGAGCCTCAGCAGTGACAAGCTGGGCTTGAGCCTCAGTCAATTTGGATATTAAATCCTTGATTTGAGTCTTGTAGTTGGTGTGTTCATGTTTTAAGAGGGACACAGTTTTCTCTAACTCCTCAATTTTCTTTTGGTAGTCAGATTCAGCCCTTTTAAAGTCAGATTTTAAAACATTTAAAGACTCAATATCAGATTTAATTTCCATATTGTAGTCCTGGTACAATTTAACCTTAGCAATACAAGCAGGGGTACAGAGATGTTCATATACCTTATTTTCATCTGTTCCTGCCATGAGTGCTTGAGCAGGAGTCACATCTTGAACCATAAAGCTCCAGTCAACTTCTTGAGCCATTGCTGCTGTTTCAGTTGACTTTCCGTTGGGCTTTGGTGTAGAAGGATGTGTGGAGGCCTGTGAGGTTCCCGGGTTGGACTTGGGAGCCTTGCATTCCCTTGCAAAATGGCCAAGCTGGTTACAGTTGTAACATTTAGCCTTGCTTTTGTCAAACCCAAACTTGCTGGTGATTGGGTTTTGAGGGAATTGCCTTCCAGTTCTCTTAAAGAACTTCTTCGCTCTGTAGGTTAGAAGAGCCATTTGTTGGACAATGTCCACATACTCTATGTCATCTGGACTGAAGCACTCAAGATCATCAAAGCAGAATTGATGATCATTGGAGTGTCCACTCCCTGAGACAAACGCACAGCCCTCCTGAAAGGAGCTTTGCTGAGCTTGATGAGACCTTGGAGTCTCAGGGAATGTGATGTAAGGCCCAGATGAACAAGATGGCTGCTGGGTGTATGACAGGTACTGCTGAGACTGGGAGATACCTGAGCCTTCAGCAACCATTAAAGCGTTGCTAGCAGGAAGGCTCAAGGGTCTGCTTGCTTGGTGACCCTTCTTGCTTTCCATTTCCAAACGGTATCCATCAAGGATCCCATAGAGTTCGGTCATGGTGAGTGTGTTTAAATTCTCTGTTCTCTTGATGGAGACACAGTAGAATGTCCACTCATTGGGTAGAGCACTCATAAACTTTCTAGTGAGGTCTCTAAGTTCTTGAGTGATTCCCACAGATTGAAGGGAAGAGATAAGATCCATATACCTGAAATATTGCTGGCTAAAGTTTCTCCAGCAACATAGGTGAAGTTCTCAAACTGCTGCTTCAGTGAGTCCTTCTTTGAATCATTCGAGCTTGAGTACATTTGAGCAAGAGCATCAAAGAGTTCTTTGGCTGACTTACAATGCTCAAACCCCACCATGATGGAGTTTGGGATTGCAGTCATAAGAACAGTCATAGCATTGCTGTCTATGTCAAGCTTCTTCCTGTCTTCATCGGAATAGTCTTCAACGGCCTTCTCGATCATGGCACCGTTTCCACCAGCAACTTTTGGCTTATACGGGCCATTAACGATGGATTGCCACATCTTGCTATCCTGGTATCTGATGAAGCCTTCCATTCTTCTGCTCCAAGACCTGAAGTTTTCAGGGTCGATGATGGGAGCTTTGGTCATCGTTCCCATTTCAACTTCAGATTTGATGAGGGCCATTTTTGAGTGAGGTATAAGGAGGAGTGAAAAACTGGTTGATTAGGATGGTAAGATCTCACAATCAAGAGCCTAAAAAGCTCTGATACCAATTGCAGGATCGGGTTTTGTCACTTAACACTTGTGATTCTCTCAAACTCACTTATAATAACACTCAAATAAGATGAAGCAATGCCTTTAACAAGAGTTGATAATAATATAATAAGTAATCAAGGAACAAGCAGAAGTATTTTCAAGGTACTTGTATATATTACTTCTCAACTCAAGATTACAAGACACTTACAAGCATGAAACAAGAGTTACAATGAGAAACTATATATACTAGATCCTACAGCCGGTTATACTTGATACCAGCTGGAAACCTACGACTAAAGCATATACTACAATGCTATAGTTAAGGTATCTTAGATAAAGTATTATCTAAGATATGGTAGTCATGACATGTCCATGACTTACCTTTTGTCACCAACTAAAGATGGCAACTGTACTTAACATAAAAAGGTAAACAGTAGATTAAAGTATGGTCAACTACATGGCTTTTGAGAAAACGCCATGCAGTATCTCAGAGATTTGCAGCGGAGTGTCAGACAGACCATACTTATGTCTACTGGATAATAGAAGTGTCTTCCGAAGGTTAACTGGCTTCGGAAGAACAAGTTCTTCCGAAGCCACTTATACTTCGGAAGATGCTTCTATGCTTCCGAGGCTTTGAGGACTTCTTTATACTTCGGAAGTTGACTTCAGAACTTTGTCTTAAGTCTTGATCTTCGGAAGTAGCTTCTTTGTCTTCGGAAGTTGGAGTTTTCCTTCGGAAGTGTATTTTACACTTAGACTTCGGAAGAGCTCCTTCTTCCTTCGGAAGTTCCACACTTGGCTTCGGAAGTCCTTTGTATGTTGTACTCAAAATCTTCTAAGTGACATAGTTTTGGTTGCAACAGCCTCTTTAGATCCAACAACATCTATGGTATGGGTTTCTTATGTGTATACTACCATATAACTAGTAGTTTAAGATGCCAACTAACACTCTTGTTTAGATGATTCAGCGGTTGTTTCTTTGGCTAAAATTTTCAAGTACTTTAGTATCTTTACTTAAGACTTGGGTAGATGAGCTTCTTCATCAGAGGTTTTTGTATTAGCTTCTAATCCAAGCATCAATTATCTTCTTGATGAAGACTCATCAATCCTTGTCGTTTTAAAAATTATTAAAGTGCTTAATTTCTTCTATAGCTCCATCCTCCTTCTACTGATCTAAAGCTTCCAGTTTTGTTTACCCCCCCTTCTCTATTCTTTCTTTCTATCCTCTAAGCTACCATAGCCATACTAATTCAGGGAGCATTTGTTTTAACCTTAGCTTCTAACACTAGCTCATATTCACCATTCTAAATAGAGGAGAAAGAAATTTTATGAGTGTTGTTGAGTATTTCCTTAGCAAGTTAGGTGAACTCATGAGCTTCTTCGAGCTCACCTTCCTCCTTTTAGTAGCATGATTTGAGATTCTAGATGACACTATGAGTTAGGAGTAGTAAGGGACATCCAAGGGTTCTTGTGGTGTTGATGTTGGTTATAAGCTTAGAATGATTTCCTCCTTATGCTTAATGGATTCATTGAGTGTACTAACCTCAAAATTAAAGGTAAAAAACCCTTACATTCGATTCCCTTAGAGTGCTTATATGTGCTCCTAGATCAGCCACTTTAGTTACCTCTTGCTTCAAAATGGTGATCTCAAATTCAAGATCGCCTTATTCTATCTACTAATGCCTTCAACAGACATTTCTCAATATCCAAAACTACTGCTCGTTTAGCATACGTCTTCAGCCTTGTGTTCTCATTTAACAAAACACTTAGCCTATGTAGCAGATCATAGGTCAAGCCTCAACACTCTCATAACCAGATATGGTTTCTTGGCTCCCTGGATTCCTTTCCGCAAGAAATACTTCCGAATATAGGTCTAATCTCCCAAGATGTTGAACACTTTGTAATGAGTTTGTTTACTTATAAACTACCTCAACAATATGGGGATCCCTTTGGATATGCTCACTAGAGTGCTATGACTAACCATTAGTAACGGGTTTAATGTTTTTAAGGTGGTAGGTGGTTAGAACTCTAAATATTCGACACCTCTTTGTTTGATTTCGTGTTTGTAAAACTGTAATCACCACTCTTGTTGTGTTTGAATTTGTCTATTTATCCGTTTAAGGTGAATATCCTTATGTTTGAAGGCATTACCTGTGATTGAAGTTGAAGGATGTTCTAAGACGAGGGTGAAAAAAATATACAAATACATGTTGTAAGAGAATGATAGAGAGAGTAAAATGATATGGGACTTCGTCACTGGCTGGTGATGATAGTAGTGGTTCGAGATATAGCCAAAAATTGTGATATGAGATATAGTGATAAACCTTGGGTGCGCTACGTTGGGATGATAAGGGCTTTTAGTCTAATTAATAATAAATTAAAAAAATAATATTATTATTTAAGGAAGGAAACTAAATGGGGGTTAAAAAGACCATTTTACCCTCACGTAAGGGGTACATCGCCTCTTTTAACATCAAAACTCGTCATTTGTCGGTAAAGATAAAATGTGCCAACATTTTAAAGGGGTAACTTTATAAAATAGTAACCAACCTTTAATAGTGTTTCAATTAGGTAACTCAAGTTTTAAAAGTGTTTTAATTAGGTAACTCAGTTTTTATATTTTATATAAATTAAAAGTCTTAACATGTTTTTAGCATGTTATACTTTTGGTTTCAATTAGAAAATATTTTATTATATCTTTTGATGCTGATATGAAACGTTGACGTAAATTTTAGGTACTTTTTTTATATTTTTATGATTAACATGTTTTTTTTTTTTTAATATAATTTTATGTATTGAAAATTTTGACCCCTACCGTCTATACCCAAATAAAAATGGATGTTTTCCAAAGACGCTTTTAATCGCTCCGCTGGTGCGATCGATTGCCTGGTATGAAAGTAAAGTCCCATCTCCTTTCATAGCACGTCTTCTCCACCATTACTTTCTTGACATAAGAAAATTTAATGATAACTCGATTTGATTGTTTGGTGGTTCAATTTGCGAAAAATATGTATGAGTGACTAAATTAAGAACACTTTTAAAACTTGGTTAATATTCTGTGACATTTTCCTCATTTTAAAATGTAAAGAACAATCCCTGTAATTTTCTTAGTTTAAAAACTATATATGCAATTTAGTATACACTTAAAGGACTAAAAGTGTAATTTGTTTTAAAATAACAATGATGAACACCAAACCGGCGGCCGGCCTGATCGGTTAAATTGTGAACCAGTACCTTCAGCGGTCCGGTTACGACTATATGAACTGTTTTCTAATTAACCGACTAGTTCTTGGCAGGCGCCAGTTAATCGGCAAACCGAGATCGGAGGTTCAACCAGAAATGAGAAATAAACTTCAAGAAATGGTGAGATCTCCAACAAAAGCCTTCGATAAACAAGTAGCAGACCTTAATCGATCTACATCAAAAAGCACTTTGTAGTGCAACCTTCAATATGCACTAATTAATGGACTTTGATCAATCTACATATCGAGCCTCGATTTACACATATCTGGATCACTTGCATGGAAGAACCTCTGTGGATGTGGGCAGCTGCTTGATGTCAGATGAAGAACTTTCTTAAACCAAATAAAAACGCTTAAAGTACATATAATAGAAATGTGAAAATGGGTTAAATATGGGCTATCGTTATGTCCACTCAAAAGATAAGTATAAATAAACTATATTTTTATATATTTTAATTACTAAATTAATTATCACGTCATCCGGTCTTTTAGATTTGATTTGAAAATATTTACGGTTTACCAGCTCGGTTTAAACATTTTGCCCAAAAGTACCCATCTAGTTATTCCACTTTTAATACTTTTATAGATCACCCATCACAAAACCTTTCATGTATAAGTATTATTAAATAATGAAACATCACAAGCGCGAGTACATGTTTGCTAAACTAGACAAATATTTCAACAAATAATTAACTATGTACCACTATAATTAAACAATGTTAAACAATAATAATGTAACAAGAAACAAAAGTATTCCAATCATCCCATCACATTCATCAACATCCATATCCTCAAAATAAATCATATTTCGCTGGATAGATGTTGATGCCTCGTTAATATGTCGTAAGATGCACATGCATGCTCACCTGCAGCCATACCCACTGCATCATCCATCATCCAATCATGCCACCCATTCCTCATACCATTGTTCAACCGCCGGACCACCTCACCACCACCGTCACCGCCGCCGCGGCCACCGCCACCGGGTTGTTTCCGATCATAGTATCTCAAAAACCCTGCCACCTTTCTTGGATCCTCATCTTTCCAACAAAGCTCATCGGTGGCACCACCACCGGAGTTCAATACTTCAGTGGTTTTGAACCCCGCTAAGGTGGTTATATACTCCACGATCCCGTTCATAAGCACCGGTGGAGCCGCACCGTTGCCGTCCCATAGCCATACACGAGCCATGCCTTGTAGCACGGCTAACACAAACTCATCATTGTGGTATGAAGTTTCCATTAGTAATGGGCTCAATGTGATTGTATAATCATGGGTTTTTCGCGATTCGACCGATACCATTGAAGAAAGATGTGTAGAGGCAAGTACAAGAGTGACACTATTGATTTGTTTCTTTGTGTGTTGCGTTTCTTGATACTTAGGGTAAAGAAGGTTTTCTACAAATGTGCTTGTGTTGAGAAGTATTCTCGTGGCTTTATCGTTTGATTGGTAAAAGACCGAAAACCGCCTTCCGACCAATGAGTGTTTACCGGCATCGTTAAGTATGGTGATCGAGAAGCCCTTTGAGGCCTCGTGGTTTGCCCATATTGCAACTGTTGCGAACACTGATATCAATATCACACGTTGAATGATGTCCGAAACGCTAGGATGAACCGATTTTGATGGTGAAGATGGTGGTGGATGATGACCGTCGTATGTGGTGATGGTGGCTGCCGCCGCGGTGGTGGTGGTGGTGTCTAGTAGAGACTGGTGGAAGGAGTGGTGGTTCATTTGGGCATAAAGATCGAAGTATAGAAGTGTTGCTGTTAATGGGTTGGTACGTTTTTAGGATGTTGTGGTTGAAGTATTTATTTGTATTTGAATGGATAAAATTTGGACAGCTCAAAAAGGTTGCAAAAAACGTGGCCATGTGTTTGGCCGCAGGGATATACCCCCAATGTGTAACAATTTCATGTGGTGATAATATTCGGTGTATATATTTATGTACCATGTGGTTTTAGTGTCAAATCATTAGTTTAAAGTTTCTAGGGAAACAATGTTTTGAACCCTTTATTACTTTAGTCATCATCTAATGATAATATTTCATTTAGTTTGAACTTAAAACTATCTTAAAAGGATGTACTATTATCTTTCTTACCTTAATCTTGAATTTTCTCATGGCAGTGTTTGAGTCACGACCTTATCGAGTTCACGAACTAAAATTGCAAGTTGTTGCACCAACCTGAGGTTCTTACAGTGGTGTTTCTGTAGTACCTGAGGGAACCCGATGCCCCGACCCATGTACGCGTAGCTACCTTTATCATTATTACTTTATCTGTTATAGAAATTAATTTTTTGAAAGCTTGCCGAAAACTTAACACAATCACATTAGAGGTTAATTGAGCTTATGATCGAATAACCACTACACATTTTCTTTTCTATTTAATATTAAGTTTGTTTGTTAGTTATTATTCTATCTACAATTTGAATATTAAGATAATCATTAATGTTTTATCATCATCAAATCAAAAACCAATACTAGTTTAAAAAAAAACAAGATAAAAATCCAAACAGAAGTAGAATAATGATCCGAATGAAAAGAATTCAGGATATAGAATTATGAATGTGATGATCCTTCTTATAACTAATGAAAACTTATAAAATATTCAAAGTCTTAAAAAATTTCTTAATTTTGATAGAACTTTATTCTTTGTCAAATAGAAGTGGTGGACTGGTGGGTTTTGTGGCTCACAATTCTTGCAATGACAACCGTGACATTTGTATGTCGTTTAATCATGTATGTCTGAATGGTATCTTCCGACTCTCACAGGCCACTCAAGATAAGTGTCTTTTCGTCACACTCTCAAGTTGCCTGACGTAGATAAATTAAAGTAAAATTTCCAAATATATGCCTTTCAACTTTTCTTTGACTAACTATCCAAAAATTGTTTTCACTTTAAATATCTATTACCTCTAATAAAACAAGGTTTTTTAATGACACGTGACAATCAACAAGGGTTTCTAGAGACACATAGCAATCAACGAGAGACTCCCCAATTAAGTTTTATCGCCTAAAATTTATTAAATTGTGATTGCATTTAATGTTGGAAGTTATAATTTTTAATTTAAAAAATACATTTATTAATCATTTTAAAAAAACAATCAACACTTACCATAATTAACATTTTAAATTTTAAATATTTTTCATTAAGCAATAACTTATGAATCTATTACCTCTAATGAAAAATATTTAAAATTTAAGCATTTTGATAATGAACATATACTATGCTTAAATTTTAAAATAACTATTACAAAACATATCAACTTTCTAAGCTTTAAATGTGGTTTTGACTTCACTATCTTTCACTCTATTTTAGATCGTTCCATTTCTCAAAATCTAGAATTGATTTGTTTTCTAATCTCAAATTAATTATAATAATTATATTAATTTTTAAATTTCTTATACTAACAATATGTAATTTACGGAGTCGGTGTATATTTACATCGTACCATGTAAACATAAAAAGTCAATCAAAATTCAAATCTGAAATCTTACAATATATTATTTTCATCAGCCGTGTAATACACGGGTCCTAACCTAGTTATCATATAGTCGTTTGAATGTAAATATGGTTACCCGAACATTAAATAGAGTCGTTAAACATAAATAAGGTTGTTTAAACTTGAAATGGGATCTTTCGATCGTTTTTAAGTTCGATCGAAAACTTATTTGTATACAGGTCCGATCGGAATTAAGATAGGCTCGGTCGAACATTAATTAGGTTCGATCGATTGTATTTAGACACCTGGACAAATCATGTTCGTTAAATGAAAGTTCGAATATCTCTATTTAACGGCGTATATGACTCTGTTTGATGAGTACATTTTTAAGATGACTTTAACAAATGAACATTCTAAGAGAACTAAAATTAAAAATGACTCTAGAAAACCCAAGCATGAAATACTTTTTAAACGGGTTACTCTAGCCTACTCAAAACTTGTTATTCTTATGTCCTTCAAGTCGTTTATTATCATATCAATAACTGTCACCACTTCTGAATATTATCATTAATATTAAAAATTGAGTTAATCAAAAAGTAACACTTTGAGTAAAATTTTGCGACATATATCATTAGCGAAATACATTATATACGAAGCAAATTACAATAACGATGGCTCAAATCCTAATGGTTATCTTTGTTGTACCTTAAACTGCAGGATAGACGTTTAAACCTTGTACTTGCCGGTTTTTTGTTTTGTTTCCCTAACAACCAAAAAGTAGTTCTAGTTATGATTACGGAAACCTTTTCCCTCTGTTCTTTTTTGGACAAGAAGTTGTTGGTTCAAAACAATTATTTTTAAGTGAACATCTATTTTCTTTTAATAGTAATAGTAACCAGTAAATGCTTTTTTTTCTAATCATTTGGTACCATTGTTAAAATTTTTAATCACTCTTTTACATTTAAACTAATTAATATTGGTGATAATGTTTTGTTTTTTTCTTATGACACATACATTACTAACAATCGTCAAATTACAAACTCTTTATGCATAATTTACAACATTCTATACAACCCTTATCTACAATTCTCGAATCATAGTTCTTTTAAGAGTTAATTACATGTAACGTCCATGTGTTTATGTTTGTTTTCACTTTCGTTCACTAGGTTTGAAAAACCACAAGGTCGGTCCACATGTTTGACAAAACGTAACAAAAATGGTGCCTAGCGTGGATGGACGTTAACTTTTTCATTAATTTTTAAATTAATGACCAAAATACCCCTCTTTAAAAAAATCTAAGTTAGTTTAAATGTGTGTATGGACCAAATTGCCCCTCCCTTCACTCGTTCATAATAGACCACACCACCAATGCATTTTTGCCGGCCACCACCGGCAAAATGCTGCAGTGACACCGGCTCACCGGCGAGATTTATCTCTGTTTTGCCTCGACTGCGACGGCGGATTCATAGAATAAATCAACAACCCGATCCGATTACCCGAATCCACCCCATCACACTCTCACCGGAGACACCCCGTTCAACAATGTCATCATCCTCCGTGGACACACCAACTCCGGTTTTGATCGATTATTATGGAATTGGATGATGTGTTTGCTTGTTTTGGTGGTTGTAGTGGTGGAAGGAGGAGGAAGGGGTGGTCGCTGATCGACAATGACGAGCCAGCTGTTGGCTAACGGTCGGAGTTTTGCTGAAGATGAAGATGAAGGAAGTGAAAGAATGGGGTGGGGTTGGCTGCAGACGGAGGAGCGAGCGGTGGTTTAGGGAGGGAGACGCCACCAGTAAGATGAAGAAGAAAGTGTGGTAGTGGTGAGACAGCCGTCGATGGTGGGGGAGACAGCGATGGTTGGAGGTGGCGGCGACGATGGTCTAGGGCATACATAAATGTAGTTTAATTAAAATTAATAATTTTTTAAAGCTAGGGGTATTTTGGACATTTTACCAGAACTTAACAGAAAAAGATAACGACCATCCGTGACGGCGACTATTTATGTTACGTTCTTTTAAACGTTTGGACCGACCTTGTAATTTTTCAAATCTAGGGAAAGTGAAAACGGAACTAACCATATGAACCTCTCATGTAATTAACTCTTCTTTTAAATAGGCATATGTGGGTGGTTAGAGTTTTGATTTTCTTTTTTTCTATTTGATTATTACTATTTTATTACTAAAACCAGTTTTAAACATATTTCATTTTATCTTATAACTTTTAATATAATTATATAAAAGTTCGAGTATATCATTTTGATATACTTATTTTTATCTACGTTTCGTTATAAATTTCGTATAAAACAAAATTGTGTGCATTAATGTACAATTGATTGAAACAGAAAAACATATAAGCCCCCGTTTAAAATATTATGTTTTATAAAATCCAAATTTGACATTACGTCGTATTTGTTTATATCCACGTTGCCATGTTAATTTTTATCAAATTCAAATAAATTGGAAACGGCAAGATGAATACTAATCTACAAGCCATAAAAACCGAGCCATTACAAGTTTCAATAACTTTGGCACAGCATGGAGGTTCACTCACTAGTGATACAATAAATATTAGTATATAATTAAAATGTATTACATTATAATGATAAAAAAATTAATTTTAGGTATAAGCCTTGATGAATGAGTGATTTACATGCACGAATGGTATTTAACAATGTATTTTTAACTCTATATTTATACTTAATTGGTTCATTATATTATACTTTATATAATTAAACAAGCTTAGTTACATTAGAGTTTGTTCGTTTTGTACTTTGACCAAAAATGTTTCTTTTTTTTAATATAACATAATATTTTGTGCTCTGTTATTATGTTGAAAACTTTAGCAACAAAATATATTATTTTTGTGTGTGTGTCAATAAAATACAAAAAAGAGTATTTTATTTTTTATTTTAATCACAAGATTTTATATATTCTCATTTTTATCACAAACTTTTTTTCAACTTCCATTTTTTTTAATTTTAGTTTTAGTTTGTTTTGTTAACGTTATGTTTATCGTTTCATTTGTCTTTGTATTTGGGTTTTGTGATGCTCGCTTTTACAATGGAGTATGATTTCGGGTATCACAATTGAGTAATAGTCACTTTTACAACATAAGACGACTCTTATAACAAAATACATTTTCGAGTTTTTCGACATAGTGATACTCATTTTCAAGACTGGCTACATTTTAGGATTTTGCGGTGTGGTGACGGTCGTTGCAATGTGTTTTTTATTTACGTTATGAAATTCGGGATCATGCCGCCGTTGGTGGCCCGGGTTCGAGGTTGCGTCCAACTTGGACTTTTTTAGTGTTTTTCTGTTCTTTTGGGTTTCCTTAAGAGTTTAGGTGATGTTGTGACATGGGTCTGCAGTTGCATTTCCTTATGTCCAAGGTTTTACATTGAAATGACTATCATTACGTGCTTTGGTGTCCACGTTTTGATATTTGGGATCGTGACGAAATTCCCAGCGCAACGCGTCGAAAGGAAAGCTAGTTTTTAAAGTATGAGGGTTTAAACTATAAAGTTATCAACCAAAATGGTTTCATTAAATTTAGAGAATTAGGTATGATACAAGAGCAGATCCTAGAATGGTGGAATAATAACATCATGAAAAATTTGTTCTATCATTAACTAACTACAATTATCAACAATCAATCTCTAACTAATAATTATATTTAAATACATACAAAGATAAAACTTTGAATTAGTATAACCCGGTTCATTATGGCCTCGCAAGATGAATGAACGTGAGAGTACACGAATCTTGGAAAGAAGATCATGGTAGAGTGGTTTGAGCAGTGGCTTTGTAAGAGCGTCTACTAGTTGATCATCTCCTTTGATATGAGTAACATGTAAAGAACTAGCTTGTACCTTCTTCCGCACAAAATGAAAAAAAGGTAAGATGTTTCATTCTTGAATGAAATATCGGGTCAACCAAATAATGAGTTGCACATAGGTTATCACAATTAATTGTTGGTTTTATAGTTTATTTAAAGCGAAGCTTGGACAATAATGAAATGAGCCATTGCACCTCTGTGATAGAATATATGACGGCTCAAAACTCGGCTTCAATTGAGGAAGAGCCAAGGTAGGTTGACGTTTTGAGCTTCAAGATATTAGATTGCCCCCTAGAAAGATGATGTAATTTGTAGTGCTATGACAAGTTTGTTTGTTACCTACCCAATGAGCGTAAGTAAAAGCATGTCATTGTAAAGATGAGTTACCACATATAAATAAACCATGATGGATGGTGCCATGTAAGTATGGTAACAATCTTTTTAAGGTAGCCAATTAGCATCAGTTGGACGATGCATAAACTATGAGGGCTTGTTCACAGCAAAAGATACATGTGTCGGGTTAGAGATAAATACTTTAATGCCCCTACAAGTGAACGATAGTTTGTAGGATTTGATAAAGGGGTGTCATCTGTGGTGTTCAAGGATGTCATGGGTATGTATACCAGTTTACAATTACTCATGTTGAATTTAGTTAGAAGATCAAGAATGTACCTGCTTTGAGAGAGAAATAAGCCTAATGATGGGGAAGGAGTTCGACATTAAGGAAATAGAAGAGATTGCCTCAGTCTTTTAGGGAGAAGTGATTAGCAAGAATGATGATGAAGGAAGATTTCATTCCGGGGATAATTATATCTTCAAGTACATGAGAATAGAGAGGGAAAAGGATTTGAGTGATAAACAAAAAGAGATAGATTAGAAATAGTAGTTTTGAAATGAGAGGAAAAAAGAAAGGACCTAAGTTTTATCATACCAAGAACGTGACGCTTGGCGAAGGCCGTGAACCCATTCCTTTAATTTACAAACATGATGCTGGTGTGAAGGATAAAAAAACCAGGTGGTTGTGACATGTAAACCGATTTGGTTAATGTTCCTTGTAAGAAGGCGTTATTAATGTCTAGTTTACATAAACACCAATTTTTGGAGCTTGCTAAAGCAAGAATCAGACAAAGTGAGGCGTGTTTGACTATAAAGCTAAAGGTTTCAATGTAATCTAGTTCCAATCATTGGTGAAAGCCTTTAGCAACTGCCTTTCGAAGATCAACGGAAGCATCACATTTGAACTTAGTGCGGAAAACCCATTACACCCAACAAGATTAAGTGTGGTTTTGGGAAGGACAAGAGACCAAGTTTTATTGTGAAGAAGAGCATCAGGTTCTTCATGCATCGCTTGACACCGTTATGGATGTTTGAGGGCTTGAGTAGAAATAAAAGGTTCCGAAAAAAGGTTAAGGAGTGGAGTGGTGAAGGATAAAGTCTTTGTTATGGTATATAGGGTTTGGGGCTACGATTTTGTCGAGTGCGTCGAGAGGGGCCTGGAGATGGGCCATTTGGAGATGACGAAGGTGTGGTATGAGTTGCAACGGGAGTGGAAGGTAGGGAAGTATTGGTTGTTGTGGAAACAAATGAGGGAGAGGCTGTAAAAGGGGAGTCAGCTGCGGGTGAAGTAGTGATTGTTGGTATGGGCGCTTGTGAGCCTATTGGTGTGGTTAAGTGGGGTGGAGCAGAATTTATGGGTCAAGACCGGTGAGTAGGAGGGGAATTAAAAGGAATGAGATTGATGTTGAGTCAAGAATTAACGGTGGAGTATGGTTTAGTTGTGATGTTGGTTAAGGTAGTGTATGGAGATTCAATTTTAACAAAGTGAACATGACAAGATGTATATATTTTGTTGGTGATGGGATCAAAAATATGGTAGGCACTTTGAGAGGAGGAGTAGCCTAGCCTACAAAAACACAAGGTTTAAAATTAAATTGGAGTTTAGCGGAAGAATAAGGACGAAGCCAAGGGTAAGAGAGGAAACCAAAGCTTCATAACTTATCATAATTTGGAGTTTAGTCAAAATACGAGGATAAGGAGAAGAATTTTGTAATATGGTGGTAGGAAGGTGGTTGATGAGGTAGGCGGAGATGGTAAAAGCAAAAGGCTAAAATTATAAGGGTAGGTGGGCATGTGAAAGTAAGGTGAGTCATGTTTTAACAATGTGACGATGCCATCTTTTGATGTATCCATTGTGTTCGGGTGTGAGTGGTGGAGAAGTGAGGTAGAATATCCCACAAAAAGAAATGTGGGCGTATCCATTGAAACGCCGAACCATTAACTTCAGATTACCTAGAGGAAGCAACAACGATGGCGACCAGATCAGTAGTGGGGAGCAAGCGGCGGAGTGACAATGAGCGGCAGAGACTGAGCCTTCGTAGCATGCGACCAATAAGGAAGAATGAACAGAGAAGAGAAAAGATGTTTAGTTTTTACTGGAGAGAGATCAAATAATAGTATGGTTTTAAAGTAAAATTAAAACAATTAGTTTATAGGAGCATCTTAAAAGATATATCGTAAATTGTAAAATTGGAAGATGTGATGACTTTACATCTTTGCAATCATTACATTTTAAATTTATATATCTATTATTTTTTTATATTTAACTAATTTGTTATTTATACTTTTCCAAAAGCCGCTTGTTATTTATGTGCAGGTTTTTTATAAGTGTATTTGATTAAACTAGTGGAAATGCACGCGTGTTGTAGTTGTACGGATGTTGCGCGTTTTTTCGGGAATTCGATTTTAGTCAATATCGGCTCGGTGCGTTATGACGTAAACTAAAAAAACAAAATATAATTATTGAAATAATTGAATGAAAGAAAACAATTACGTATATTACAAAAGACTTTAAGACAACTATATTATCCCAACAAGATTAGTGAAAGGATGGGTGGTATTTATGGTCGGAAATCACTTATAACCTAAATTTTAGGGGGGTGAGCCATTCTCTTCTTCTCTTTTTGCCATGAGGGTGATCCATTCTCTTCTTCCTGTAAACCTCGGCCTCTTACCCTTTTTGCCATGAGGGTGAGCCATTCTCTTCTTCCTAGAGCCCTTTGCAATAGGCGCTCCCCCTTGGCTGCTAGGCTGGTCAGGGGTGTAAGTAGGATTAGTAACATCAGCAGCAACACCCCTCGACTCAGCCTGGCGTCCGCCAACCGCCTCGATCCCTCTGTCTGTGGCCACAACCCAGCTCCCGACAGTCCTCACTAACGGCTCATCATCCGACTCCTCATCCTCATCGACCAAGAAGTCTTGGTGGAAGGCAGCCCTTTCAGTTCCACTAGGTGCCTCACCACCTTGACCTTGATCATCGTCGTCGTCGTTGTCGTCGTCTTCGTCTGTGGGTGCCATGATGGGCTCGACGTTGGAGTCACTGTCATCGTGACGCCACTTCTTGCGAGATGGCGCCACGTACTCCTCGTTGGCCAAGTGGCCAAACAGTCTCCTCACCGGGGGCTTTACTTGCTTCCCCCAGTAAACCTTCATCCAACCCAGTGTCCTATCATCCATAATCTCTAAAACAACCGCATCCTCCCTCTCTTTAGGCAGTGAAGGGAGCTTCTGATCAATGATCATCTGTAGAAATCTTGGGTACATACAGAACCCCTCCTTCCCCTTTGCCTCTATGTTCTCGACCATGTATGAGAATATCATCTGGGAGAAACTGAACGAGTAGTTCAGCACCAGAGCAACATATGCATTCTGGATTTGATCTGACATCTCGTCAAATCCTTCTCTCCTCGACACAATGCACTTGAGGATGACGTGAGCTAAGTACTTAAACTGGGGGCACATGTTGCTTTTATTGAGCCCACCTGCATTGATGTCCCCAGTGTACTTCATCCGCAGAAAGCAGCCCCTAACTGTCAGAGGGTGTAGCTTGGTCGGGTGGTCACCATCTTCACCTAGATCCAGGACTTGCCTAAGATCGGCTGCAGTAAAACTGATCTCTTGTCCGAAGATCGAGCTCCAGATGCTTTAGGGCTCAGTGGACCTATCAATAGTAGCCCCTTCCCAGAAGGTCTGCTGGAGTGATCTGTATGGAGTTCATGGTGTAGATATGGCCTTGAAGATCCTCGATCTCATGAGAAAGGCAATGATCCCCGCAAACTCGGAAGCATTCCGAGTGGTAGCATCTAAGTGAGCACAGATGTTGTGCTTGGGGCTCATGGACCATCTATCAGCCATGTTGCTGTAACACAATAAACATATATATTAGAGTTGTGTGTAGGAGATGACAGTTGACACTTAAACTGGTTTTGATCAAACTGGTTCAATCGTGCGATTGAACCATACGACTGAGTTCAGTCGTGCGATTGAGCCTGCGACTGAGTTCAGTCGTGCTATTGAGTCTGTGACTGAACTTAGTCGTATGCTATGCCATGCGGTTGAATCAGTCGTGCGACTGAACCCA
This sequence comes from Flaveria ramosissima, assembly GCA_025215565.1. Classification (NCBI taxonomy): domain Eukaryota; kingdom Viridiplantae; phylum Streptophyta; class Magnoliopsida; order Asterales; family Asteraceae; genus Flaveria; species Flaveria ramosissima. The sequence continues at coordinate 68,049,138 of CM046046.1, forward strand.
TGCGCATGATTCATACGTGCGATTGAATCGTGTGTTTGGCTCAATCGTGCGACAGAAGTTCATTAGCATGTCCATTCGCATCCTATTCTGTTGAACACCCTAGATTTGAATCTTTGTCATAACTTTTTATTAGACTTCGTGTTTAGACTCATTTGTACCGCATAGACTTTAAATAGAACTTAATGTCCTTTAAATCAACTTTAATGTCCATTTAAGTGGTCTATTTTTAGGGTTTAGTCTTGGTTCTAGGTTTTAGCATAATCGGTCCTTAAAGATGCAATTAAGAAGTTCATTTGGATCGATTTCAGTCGCCCAGTACCTGTAGATGAGTAGAACACACGTTAGAATCAAGAATTAGGCAGTAATCAAAACATGAGAAATTTTGGCAGAGTGTGTGTGCGGATGAGCGATGTCAGAGAACTTTGAAGGGTGGAAAGGGTTACGACCGATTGACCCCCTTATTTATACTATTTTAAATTTCATTCGTGCGACTGGACCCATACGCATGCTTCATTCGTGCGACTGGGTTTCAGTCGTGCGACTGGCTCATACTCATTCATCCATTCGTACGATTGGTTCAGTCGTGTGATTCAATCACATGGTTGTCCCATACTCATGGTCCAATCGTGTGACTGGCTCATTCGTATGGTTCAAACGTGCGATTGGCTCATCCTTAGGATTCAATCTTACGATTGATTCATACTCTTGAGTTTGACCTCAAACAGTTCCACACACTCAAAATCTACCTTGTGATATATAACATTATGAACAATGATCATCTCAGACATGACCTTTTTAACTGAACATCATTTGATCACCTCAGACGTGATCCTTTTAATTTGAATAGATTTGGTCACCTCAGACGTGATCCTTTTTAAATTGAAAACATTTGATCACCTCAGACGTGATCCTTTTAATTTAAAACTGATTGGTCACCACAGACGTGATCCCTTTTAGTGAGTGATTCACAGAATTCATCTAGTTGTATAGTCCGACGTCTACACTACAAAAGACTAGAAAATAGAAAACAACTTTGAAATTTAAAGGAAAAACAATACATATTTTTGGGGTTTTGGGTTTGAGCAGAACAGCTTCAATTTAATTTAATCATTTCTGGAAAGATTCATTATGAAATCATACAGGTATATCATAATCATTTGAAACCTTTTTAATATGCACTTTGATGCTAGATTCTTGTTTTGTCTGAGAGTCAATAGCACTTTCAGGAAATCATACAAGAGCTATAAGATGCACACAATGATTTTGACTGTCAAGAGTTGCAGCCACAATGATTGTCAGTATATTTGTCCACTTAAATCCATACATAGATTTTTGACTCACATTGGTGATGAGTTAGGTTATATTATTTCAAAAAGCATTTGTGGATCCCACACTTATATGGTAATCAACATTCTTTAGGAGATTTTTGAGCGGTCTACGGGTATTTGACAAGAAGAAACTATTCTAAGAGCTTTCAAAGAGATGCCATGCCTCAGGTCAGTGCCATCGCACAGCAGAGAGGCGCAAACAACAATGAATTCTAGAATATTTAGGTTATGCTTATCCTCAGGTCAGTGCCATCGCACAGCAGAGAGGCACACAACCTATCTTCTTGTTAGAGCATTTTTTTCTTTTTGCACGTAACGCACCAACAACATTAGTCATTAGCTTGATTGAGCTTAACATTTTTTTTCATGTGCTTTGCTCATTTTTATGGTCATCCGCACACATTTGTGGCGTTTATTTTGCTCGTCACCCCTTATTCGAGATGCGTCGATTGTGTTAACCAGTGATAAGATGAGAACCCACAGCAAGTTGAACAACTTAGTTTGAATTTGATTCACCAATGAAGTCTACTCGTCTATGTGTTGAATCTACCGACACATCATATAATAAGCTAGCAACCTCTAGGTCTACTTTCTCTATGTTACCTTAGTAGCAGACTAGTTTAACTATCATTTTTCTTTAGTTGTGCTAAGACTTCTCATACTTATACTTTAAATTTCGTATTTTGAGCAAATTAGTTTTGAAGTCCCAACCAATTTGTTTCATGTGTACTATCATTTTTCATAAACTGTGAATCATAATCATAGATTTCATTTCATTTCTTTCAGCTAACCTGTCCTCCCCGCTCGTTTTTTTTAAGTAATTAAATACTGCACAAATTAAATACTAAACGAAACTATTCTTCCCCTAAAATTCTAAAACCGAAAATCTTTTTGTGTTTTTGGATTTTAATAGATAGGAAAATAAAATAAATAAAAGAAAATAAAAAGAAACTAAAAAAAACTTGTCGGACTACGCACTTTCTTCTTCTAGAATCATATCACTTTTCTTTTTCACGCCATTAACCTCTAAAAGATATAAAAACCGCGGTTTATCAAATGCTTTTGTGTAGAGGTCGGCGCGTTGAAAATCCGTATTAATTTTAAAAACATCGATTAATTGTGTTTTCAAAACAGTCACGTATAAAGTGATATTTAATACCGATGTGTTTAGTTTTAGGGTGTTGGACCGGATTTTTGGTGAAAGCAATAGCAGCAGAATTATCAACAAAAATAGGGGTGTTAGAAAATTGCAAACCCTAGTCGCGCATTTGCTATTGAATCCAAATGATTTGTGAACAGCAACTTGCAGCAGCAACATATTCAGCTTCACAAGTTGACAGAGCAACTGATGTCTGCTTCTTACACTGCAAGGTGACTAACCGTCTACCAAAGAACTGACATCCCACAGATGTTGACTTGTAATTCATCTTGCAACCACCGTAGTCCGAGTCACTATACGCTGTAAGCTCAAAGTCATCATCATGAGGATACCACAACTCGGTGTTAGAGTACCCTTCACATAAAGAAAGATCCGTTTAACTCCGATGAGATGATTCACTTTTGGTTTTACCTGATATCTGGAAAACAGACACGTTGCGTACATAATATCAGGACGAGAGGCTGTGAGGTACATTAGGGATCCGATCATTCCTCTGTATATTGTAGCATCAACCAGATAACCATTTTCATCGGGTGCCACATCATGGTTAGTGGCAAGTCGAGTTCTTGCAGCTGAACCATTCTCCATGTCGAACTGACTGAGGATATCACCTACATATTTGGACTGATGCAGGAAGATTCCTTTTGGTGTCTGATCCACTTGTAATCCAAGGAAGAACTTCATCCCCCTATAGCACTCATCTCAAACTCTGCTTTCATTAAAGATTCAAATTCTTTACATAATTCTTCATTCTTGGAACCGAAGATTATGTCGTCACCATCTTTTTCTTTGATGAATAATGTACAGTCAATAACTCCTCTACGAAAACCATGTTTCACTAGATGAGTTGAGAGTTTCTCATACCAGGCTCTTGATGGAGCCCGTAGAGAGCCTTGTCCAGTTTGTAAACTCTATCCTGATGATAAGGAACCTCGAATCCTTCGGGTTGATTGACGTAGACTGTCTCACGGATTTCACCATGAAGGAATGCACTTTTTACATCTAGTTGATAGACTTTAATCTTCATGTAGGATGCATAGGCTAGAAAGATACGGATTGCTTCCATCCGAGCCACAGGTGCAAACACTTCATTGTAGTCAATGCCTTCGACTTGCCTGAACCCTTGAACCACAAGCCTAGCCTTGTTTCTTATTATGACTCCTTGGTCATCTTTCTTACACTTCAAGACCCATTTCGTGCCAATCACCTTAGCACCTTTTGGTCTGTCCGCAAGGGTCCATACTCCTAACTTCTTGAACTGTAGGAGTTCTTCTTTCATTGCACTGACCCATGCCTCATCGTTTAGGGCTTCACTCACATATTTTGGATCAAATTGAGACACAAAACATCGATATGCACCATTGTGAAGATATCCTTTTTCCATGACTGAGGCATAATCAGCCGAGTATAGCTGATTTCTTGTTTGTACTCCTTATCGAACATCTCCAATGACGTTGTCCAAGGGATGATAAACATTAATCCGGGATCCAGGAGTGGTGGGAACAACTACCTCATTATCCAGATTATGAAACCCAGGTTCAGTATCTGAAGCTATTGGAGTATGAGGTTCCGAAGTGTCAGAGGCATCAGGATGTGATGCTTGTGTACTTTTATTAGTGGGAACATGTTTCTCCTGTTCCACATTTGCAGTCTCAACTGCTTCATCATCAGAAGATGAATCACTTACTTCAAGCTCTCCCCTTAAAGGCTAGAAGTATCATCTAATGGAGCCGTTGATGTCGAGTCTGGTAGTGGAGTGTTCAGAACATCGTACATCATCCTCGCAGACAGCTCATCATCAGTGGGAGAAGGCGGTAGTTTGAAGGATTTAAACAATCCCTCATAGTCGAAGAAGAAGGAGGGTCCTTTTCTAGCAGGGGGTGGTGTATCTTTGAACATCAACGTTGCACCACACTTCTACCTGACCCATTGAGTTGTTATAAACTCTCTTGTCTGGTATGATGTATCTGAGAAAGATACCTTCTTCTGCCTTCTCATTAAATTTCCATGTCTGAGTTTTCTTCAGCAGCATGCACGGTGCGCCAAACGGTTCTAGATACTCCAGGTTGGGTTTACGCTGCTGGAGGAGTTCATAACATGTTTTTCTATGTCGTTTGACCACTAAGACTCGATTGAGCGTGTAACAAGCATTAGCTACTGCCTCATTCCAGAATTGAATAGGCAGTTTCGAGTCAGCTAGCATTGTCCTGGCAGTCTCTATCAGGCTCCGATTTTTCCTTTCAGCAACGTCATTCATCTGTGGAGTGTAGGCAGAGGTAAATTGATGTACGATTCCTCTCTCTCTCTACAGTATGCCTCCATCCACTGATTCTTGAACTATGTGCTGTTGTCTGATCGAATCTGCCTTACTTTCAGCTTGTAGAGTGATTCCAAAGTAGTAACTAGATGTTTGAATGATTCAAAAGTTTCTGATTTGGCTTTCAAAAACATCACCCAAGAGAATCTTGAGTAATCATCCGTTACTACAAAGCAATACAGATCTCCAGCAATGCTCTTTGTACTAACAGGGCCAAACAGATCCATGTATAGAAGCTCAAGAGGAAGATCAATTGAATGAACTTTCTTTGCCTTGTGAGACTTCTTGGTCTGTTTCCCTTTCTTACATGCTACACAAAAATTCGGAAGTCATAAGTTCTTGACAATTACTCCATTCACTAAGTCATTTTGAGCTAAATGATTCATCTTCCTTGGATTAATGTGTCCCATTCTCCTATGCCAGGAGATTGAATCCCTCTCAGTTGCCTTTGACAAGAAGCATTGAACAGTGTAATAAGTTGTGGAGGCTTTTAATAAATCCAAGATATACAAGTAGTTATATCTTGAAGCTGACATAAGAACTTTATCCTCCTCAATCACATAGTCCTTCTTCAACATGTAGCACTTCTTGTTGTCAAATACAACTTTAAATCCTTTATCATAGATTTGGGAGACTGAAAGTAAGTTGTTCTGTAGTTGTTGAACGCAGTTGAACTTGTCAAACTTCACTTTCTCGTTTCCAACTTCGCCTTGAGCGGTGATGTAGCCTCCTTTATTCCCAGCAAATGAAACATGTCCCCCTTTAATTTGTCTGAAGGAGAGACGAATTCCCTGTCATGTGCCTGGACGCCCCACTATCAATAATCTAGGTATTAGTGATAGCGTTGTAGCGGACACCCTGCACATACAAAGGAAATGATTAGTTCAGGTTTGGAACCCAAGCCTTAACTGGCTTGGGTGACCCAGAGGAATCACACATCATAAATTCAACCCACTGTCCTTTAGAGGATGAGGGCACATCCTTCTTCTTCTTGTCCTCACTATCAGACACATTGCTTGATTTTTCTTTCCATAAACCAGTTTTATGTAGGGCCTGTTTGTGGTAAAAAGATGACTGGCTTATGGTTTGAACTTTAGGTTCACTAAAACTCTTAGGTAGAGTATTAGATCTCATTTTAGAAAAACTTGGTTTTTCATCAACAAGTTCAATTTCTTTCTGGGTGTCTGATAATAAGGACAATTAGGAGAGATATGTCCTTGTTTTCCACAACTGTAGCAAGATCTTACTTCTACAGATTGAAGAAAACTTTTATGTGGTGTTGAGTTTGGTAAAGGTGTGAGATGTGTCTGGTTGGGTTTTGTCACTTCTCTTTTAGATGTTTCAGCTTCTTTAACAAAATTAATTGTTTTGACGTTTTGAACATATTTAACTTTCATTTTATTTGGACTTTGATGATTAACACGTTTTTGGTTAACTGATTTAGTCAATTTGGGTTCTGAAGTAGACGTTTGTGACCCTGACCTTACATTAACCCTTTTAATTTCATCATCCAAATTCTCAACTGTCATTTTTTTCTTTTGATTTTAAGATAGGCTCCTTTTGTTTAGTGATAGAGTTCACAGGTATACTTATAGAATCGAGACCACCAACCAGAGGAGTGGACACCACATGATTCTTCACCGGGTTATTATTGATAGATCTAAATTTAGTATTCAAAAGAATCTCATGTGGTGGTGGAACTACTTTGTAACCCAAACCTTCCCCATTATTTCGTTCTTTCACTAAGTTTTGAACTATGTGAGAAGAACTAGCCCAACTATGCAGTTTTTGTTTTAAAGAATTAACCTCGACTTTCAAAACTGCTTTTTCCTTTTTTGTTTTCTTCTAAAGAATTTAAATAGAACTTTATATCATTTGATTGATTTAAGGCAACAACCTCGGTTTCCCTTAGTTGTTTCCCCAAAAGTTCTATCTTCTCTTTAAAACTGCACTCATTTTATTTTAATATATGATTAGCTTTAGTGCATAGTTGTAAATCATTTACTAAGTTATCATTGTGTTCTAATAACCTAGCAAATTTCAAATCAATGCTTTCTCTAAATTTGTCACATTCATTACAAGCATGTTTTTAAAACAGTTGGTCTTTAGAACTTACCTGTGAGGAATCGGTTGAATCAGCCATCAAAGCAGATTTAGACTCTTTGGAGGCTGGAGATTCTGAACTTGTTGCTCTGAGCTCTTCCTCAACCAAGTGATTTACCACGTTTGCAGCTTCTTCGGTATCCGACATCGCTTGCTCAGCTGCACTCTCACCTTCACTAGCAGACCCATCATCTACTGCTTCGACAAAGGCAATATTTGATTCTCCAGGAGAAACAAATCGGAAGGACCAATCTTGTCCTTCAATACCTTGACCAGTTAGAGCCTTTATCTCTTTGCTTGAAGAAGCAGTTCCAATCACGTCCTTGTCTTGACGGTTGAATGTGGGAAATGGGTTTCCATTTCCAGTTTTCTTGGGCTTTATACATTCACGTTTAAAGTGCCCCTTTTCACCACAGTTGAAGCATGTGACTTTGGTTTTGTGAAAACCAAACGTCGTATCCTTAGTTGCTACTAGGTTCTGTCCCGTCTTCTTGACAAACTTTTTAGCTCTTCTGACTGCACTTGCCAAGGCCCACATGATGTCCATTCTCACTAGCTCATTCTCATCAACTTGCTCGTAATCCTCATCAGCAAGATGACAATTTCCAATTTTACCGGCAACTAGACCATCATAAGATTGTACCACTACTGCTAGAAGATCCATATGCTCCTTAGCCACTTCCACTGTGATATTACCGAGATTCTCGGTCTTCAACTTTGTAGTATTGGCCTCAGGAACTGTTTATTGGATGCAAGATGATCCTGATGTTTCAGTTCCTGATGCAGTGGCTTGGGAAGGAGCAGAAGAACTAGACACGAATGTTGTTTGTAACGGTGCTTCTGAAACAGCTGGAGTCGGAACTGAGTTGTAAAGTGAAGGATTCTGAACATAGGATCCTTTCTTCGACTTGTATTTCATTCACAGTTCTTCCTCTCTTAACTTCAAAATGAAGTCATTTATGTCTAATGTCACAAGAATGTCGTTCTATCTCAGATTAGACACAAATGAATCCCATTTCTTAGGCAAACCATCAGCAAAGCTTGAAACTTTATCTTCCATTGATGTGGTTACACCATGAGTGTGCAGCTCACTCATTAGATGATAGAATCTGTCAATAATTTCATCTAAGCTCTCATTCCCTATCGAAGAGAAATTATCAAACTCCTTCTTGAGAGCTTTAGCCTTCAGTGCCTTTAACGTTGCATTTCCATCATATCTCTTCTCTAAAGCATCCCATAGCTTTTTAGCCTGCTTGTTCTCAGAGAACTGATGAAAAATGTCCTTTGGTATCGACTGAGTCAACAAGGCATAAACTTTCTTCTTAGCATTGAAGAGAATCTTCTGAGCTTCACTCATTCCTCCCAAGGTTAACTTGACTCCATTAGCATTGACTGGTATTGTGTAACCAGTCTCAATGGATGTCCAAAGACTGGGATCAACTCCATTTAAGTAAATCTCAAACCACTGTTTCCACTAAGGATATTCATCTAATGTTAACAACTTTGGCGGTTTATTATGATTACCAATCTCACTCTCCAGAAGTAGTAGGTTCTGGATGCGTGAGTCCTTTCCGGCAGTAAACGCAGCAAATTGATCTTCCATTTCTATAAACTTGGTACTTGGGGAACAGGACAGTTTCAATCGTGCGAATGGACAATGAGTATGGATCACTCGTACGAATGAAGGGTGCGAATGAATTCAATCATACGATTGGATTCAGTCGTGCGTATGAACAGAGCGATTGGAATCAAACGACTGGAGTTGTTCAGTCGTGCGAATGAGGAATGCGACTGAGTTCAGTCGTGTGAATGGAGTATACGAATGAGTTCAATCATACGAATGAGCTAATCGTGCGACTGAAGGCTGCTGTTTTTGCAAAATCAAAGATTTTGACACTTTGACACAAAATACGATTTTTCTAGGAACCCTAATCTGTCGTATGGTGAAAAAACGAAACTTTAATGCTAGAAAACGTTGAAAACACCTTTAGAAGCAAAGTGGTGACTCTTTTGATTAAAACGTAGGTTTTTGACACCAAATCTAATTGAATCAAACGCAAAATCAAGAGCCAAAGCTCTGATACCACTTGTTAGGACCGTGTACGTACGGAGTACTAACTGATTCTGCGTTTATACCGGATCAAATAGTGCGGAATCCTATTTGATTGGCGATCCAATCAGTGAGAACGATAACCTGATCGATATAAGATTAAACTAAACATTAAGAACGCGTAGGAATCGATCAGGAACGAACTATGAACTTGGACAGGCTGTTTTGGACGTTGTGGACGGCTAGGGTTTATGTGTATTCGCAATATCTCTTCAAGTGTTTTGTTTTTTCACAAATTATTTGGTATTTATAGGTTAGGGGTTTTCATTCGTACGACTAAACCATTAGCATGGTTCAGTCGTACGACTGAATCATGCGATTGAGTCATACGCACGACTGAAGGTTCAGTCGTGCGACTGAGTCAATCTTATGACTCAATCATACGACTGATCCAGTCTCCTGGTTCAGTCGTGCGACTGGTCCATAAACATGATGTATTCATGCATATGGTCCATAAGTATGGTCCATTAGCATGAATAATCACCCGACTAGGTGGAACATAACTCAATCATTATTGACTTAGAATTGTGTACAACCAACCTCAAACCTATATAAAAAGTTCATACATATGAATCAAAGATAAATAAACATCAAATCATATATCATATTTCATTGCTTCGTCAAATTACACATATGTAAGACATGAAAGACTTTTACATTTAAGCACATAAACTAGGAACACATGTATCTACAAAAAATATAATTAGTAAGTATAAATTTAAATGTCAATTTATAGTATCATAAATTAAATAAAATTTAATGAAATAAATTAAATAATATCATATTATTAAATAATATATTAATAATATTTATTAAATATATGAAAGAGACAATGGCAAAAATATCAGTTTACATATAATTTAATAGATAAATTTACCATATTGCCCCTAAAGTGTTTTAAAATTTTAATCAATTTCCTATTAAACTTCTCTTAAATACCTTGCACTCTTTTATACATGGTGTTTCAAAACTTGTACGTGTGGCAAAATTACATCCCCCTAAAGTGTTTTAAAATCTGTAACACCTGGAAATTTTCTTTGAAGCTGACGAAAAAAAGAAATAAAGTCCAAAGTCGAGGACCAAACTTGCCAAAACGGGAGAAGGTTGGATGAGTGGGAGTATAAAAGAGGGAAGGCATCCCACAACCTCCCCCACACCCACAAAATTCTGCAAAAAAAGAGAGGAGAGGAGAAGAAAAGGGAGAAAGGGGAGAAAAGCTTGGTTCGGGTGGATTCGAGCGTGAAAATCGAAGTGTAGTAGGTTGAATCGAAGCTCTTCTCGTCGGGGTCGTTTGTGTGAGTTCTAGGACCCCTCTTTTACATGTTTTCAAACGATTTTGGGGCTGGAACACATCAAAACCCGTTTTTTGAAAAAGTTGGGTGTTGAACCCGTTTGTATGCGTATGTGTATGTGTTTGATGCGTATAGGGTTCGATTTCGGGCTTGTGTGTGCTTGAATGGTGTTGTGGTAGGTGTTTCTAAGGTCTAGGATGGTTGATTTGGGCTTAAATCGAGTTTGGAAGAGCTTGGAGGCCGAAAAGGGCAGTTTGCGTTCGGCTGAACTGCATTCTGCATCAGCTAGGGCTAGGCGACCGACTGGAGTGCGATTGGAGGCCATACGGCCGATTGGCATGCGACTGAGGTCCATGCGCACGATTGCCATGCGACTGAGGTCCATACGCATGGAAGTCATGCGACTGAAGTTCATGTGCCTGTAAGGCATGCGATTGAAGGTTATGCGACTGAGGTTCATTCGCACGAAGGTTATGCGACTGGGGTCCATGCGCCTGGAGGCCATGCGATTGAGGTCCATTCGCACGAAGGGTATGCGACTGAAGCCCATGCGCCTGAAGTCATGCGACTGAAGGCCATACGCATGAAAGCTATGCGACTGAGAGTCCATACGCATAGGTGTCCATTCGCCCATAGGTCCATTCGCATAGGGTCCATTCGCCTGATGTCCATTCGCCTAAGTGTTCAGTCGCCTGGGAGGCCATGCGACTGAAGGGTGTCCATACGCCCAAGTAGGGCTCATACGCCCGAAAAGAGCATAGTTTATTTACTGACTTTGGGGGAAAGTGCAGATGTAAGTCTTGACGTGGAAGGTTCCCGGTAGTTCATGTAAGTTGACTTTTGAGACCTTAGAGGTTATGTTGGGCATGATGATGATAATGTATGATGTTGTATGATTATGCATGATGTATGTTATGTATGTATGATGTTGCCCTGTATGATGATAATGATTGTGTATGTTGATGTTCCTTATTATTATGTATGATTATTTTCCCTTGGCTTTACGATGAATGTTAATGAATGAAATGAAAGTATTATGTAACGTAAAGTGGAAGATAATGAAAGAGGAACATGGTGAATGCATGCATTAATGAATGAATGTAATGAAAGTCTTGCAAGCATTGTATGTCGGGACACGCCCCTTTGTAAGGTGTTAGCCCAACGGTGTGTGGGTTCGCTACCCCGGGAGGATGCACATCGGGGTCTTTCTTTGTGATTGACCATTTGTATAGAACCATTGTTGCTTGTCTTAGGTACTGTGGCCAGGAGGTGCTGTGCACCGTAATGGAAGGTCTATGATAGGCTTAGGCCCAGTACCATGACACGGAAAGGAAGGTCTATGGTACACCTGAACTTTATCTTAGGTACTGAGGCCAGAGGTGCTGTGCACCGTAATGGAAGGTCTATGATAGGCTTAGGCCCAGTACCAGGAAACTGAAGGGTAAAGTTCATGGTTTTAATGGAAAGAAAAGATGTAATGATCCTAAACTTTATCTTAGGTACTGTGGCCAGAGGTGCTGTGCACCATAATGGAAGGTCTATGATAGGCTTAGGCCCAGTACCAGGAAACTGAAGGGTAAAGTTCATGGTTTTAATGGAAAGAAAAGATGTAATGATGAATGAACGAATGAAAGTAAGAACGTATGAACGAATGGAAGTTAATGAACGAATGATGAAGATAATAAAGATATTATCTGTGTGTACGTATGATGTATGATTGCATGAAAGTATTGAACGGTTTTAATGAAAGTAAAGTATGTTTTATTTTAAAATTAGAACTCACTCAACAACGCTGACTTTTATGTGTTTCCAGTTGGCAGGTGATGTTGTTGAGGATGGCACGGGGCGACTACTCAGCTCTTTTTGGGTTGGCATCCATTATTATAATGTTTTTGTAATGAAATACAACATGTATATTGTAATTTGATAATGATGTAATATTTTGCAAAAAGCCTTTATTATTAAAAGGAATGTTGGTTTAAATGTTTCCGCTGTAACGTTTTTACGTACGATGATAAATATATATGTTTTATGTGCGATGATCGACCAGCTGTAAGCGTCCCAGGAATGGGGCCTTACAAGATGGTATCAGAGCCAAGTTTAAGTGAAATGGGTAAATTTTCAAAATAAACCTTAACTTAAACTGAGAATAGGACGGAAAGGGAATGGGATGCCAATCTGAGTAGCTGCGTGCCATCAGGTATTTTTGTAATGTTAACCAGTATTATGTGCGCATGTTATGTGGTTATGTGTTGTTTGTAGATTTAAATACTGATGTAGTCAGGTAGGTAGCGCTTGGTGTATGAAGAGTAAAGTAAGTGGCTAATCACAACTGGCCACTGTAATTAGGGACTTACTATACTTGACATATACTGAGCTGTTCCCTTGAATGACCGTGTTGGTGTTTGAATCTTATAGTGTGTTAGAGGATGGCCGGTGGTAGATCTTCGAAGGTTTCGCCAGGTGAAGGTAGTGGTGGACGTGGTGCTGGATCGCGTGTCACAGGAAGTATGACTAGGGCTGCTGATATGGCACTCGAAGAGTCTGAGATCCATCACCCGGAGGGCGGTGATGATAATGCTAACCTGAGGACCGCATTGAAAGAGGTTGTGGTTGAAGGAGTTCAACAGGTTATGCAGACGCTTCTGCCGTCTTTGGTGACTGAGGTAATTAGGGCGGTGAAGGAGACGACTGTGATTGAAGTGGACAAGAAGGGTAGCAGCGACAAGAATTGGAAAGGAAAGCGGGTTGAAAGTGAGGGTTTCAATCCAAATAACAAGGTTGCGAGGGTGGGTGACCGAAGTATGGTCACATCCAATACGGGGGTGAAGAGTTGTGGTAATTGCGGGAATATGCATACAGGAGAGTGTAGGTGGGAATCAAATCTCTGCTTCAACTGTGGGAGGCCTAGTCATGTGGGAAGAGAGTGCGGGGTGGTACGGTGCTATAACTGCAGTGGAAGGGGTCGCATAAGCAGGGACTGCAAGGCACCAAGGGCAGAGAGTTCTGGAGCAAGGAAGAAGACCAGAACTGGAGGGCTGGAGGCGAGCGCAGAGCTTTCGTGATGACTTAGGAGAAGGCTAGGACGGACCCCGATGTTATGTCAGGTACGTTTCTAGTAAACCGAATTCTAACTTCAGTATTAGTTGATTTTGGTGCTAGTAAGAGTTCCATATTTTTGCTGCCTTTTATGCTAAGTTGCCCATTAAGAGCAAAAATGTTGATGAACCCTTCGATGTAGATATTGCCATAGGTAAGTCTACCAGGATTTTGATGCGATAGATGGCCGTGACGTGGAATTAGAAGGTCATAAATTTCCGGTTAGACCATTCGTGATGATCTTAGGGGGTTTCGACGTAGTTCTTGGGATGGATTGGTTGGCGGACTACGAGGTGAACTTTGTGTCACAGGAAGGTGATTCGGTTAATGACGCCTGATGGGAGTATGGTGACTGTTTATGGTGATCGAGTCACGACGATTCCGAAAGTGATTTCGATGGCGGTGGCGGGAAAGTGTATAAGGCGTGGATGTAGTGCCTACTTAGCATACGTAAAGAACGTTGATACGCCAACACCACAACTATCCGATGCACCGGTTGTGTGAGATTTTCCAGATGTATTTCCCGAAGACTTACCAGGAATGCCACCTGACCGCGAGATCGAGTTTCAGATTGATTTGATACCAGGTGCCCAACCAGTAGCTAAGGCACCATATCGGTTGGCTCCGACTGAGATGAAAGAGTTGATGGAGTAATGGCAAGAGCCGCTTGATAAGGGGTTCATTAGACCAAGTATCTCTCCTTGGGGTGCTCCGGTCTTGTTTGTGAAGAAGAAAGACGGTAGTATGAGGCTGTGTATAGAGTACCGTGAGTTGAATAAGCTGAAAGTAAAGAACCGATACCCCTTACCGAGAATTGATGATTTGTTGATCAACTTCAAGGTGCCAGTTGGTTTTCAAGGATAAATCTTCGATCGGGCTATCATCAGTTAAAGGTGAAAGAGCAGTATATCCCTAAAACAGCTTTTCGCACGCGTTATGGTCACTATGAGTTCCTCGTTATGTCTTTTGGGTTGACCAACGCGCCAGCTGCTTTTATGGATTTGATGAATCGAGTGTGTCAGCCGATGTTGGATAAATCAATGATTGTGTTTATTGATGATATCCTGATTTATTCGAAGAGCGAGATAGAGCATGCCGGTCACATTCAGGAGGTTTTGGAAGCGTTGAGAAGGGAGAAGTTGTACGCCAAGTTCTCCAAGTGCGCATTCTGGTTGCGCGAGGTTCAATTTTTGAGTCACGTGGTGATTCCGAAGGGGACTATGGTGGACCCGGCAAAGGTGGAAGCGGTGATGCAATAGGAGTCTCTAAAGACGCCATACGAGATTCGTAGTTTCTTGGATTTGGCGGGTTATAACCGAAGATTCATTCAAGACTTCTCTAAGATCGTTTCTCCACTAACTAAGTTGACCCAGAATGATGTGAAGTTTGTATGGGTCAAGCTCAAGAGAAGGCGAGATTGACTCAAGCTCTTGTTCTGTCATTACCCGATGGAAGTGAAGATCTGGTGGTTTATTTAGATGCTTTCTACTCGGGCTGGGATGTGTGTCGATGCTAGGAGGAAAGGTTATAGTCTATGCATCCCGACAGTTGAAGGTTCATGAGGCTGAAAGCCTAAAGATAGACACAAGTCATATGCCGATAAGAAACGTAGACCGATCGAGTTCCAGGTGGGTGATAGAGTTATGTTGAAAGTCTCACCTTGGAAAGGTATCATTCGGCTCAGAAAGCGGGGCAAGTTAAGCCCGAGGTACATAGGGCCTTTCCGGATCGAGTAGGAGAGGTGGCTTATAGGTTAGAGTTACCAGATGAGTAAGTGGAATTCATCCGACATTCCACGTAACTCATCTGAGGAAACGTTTGGCGGACGAGGATATGATTGTTCCACTGGAGGATATCGAGGTAGATGAACGGCTCAATTATGTGGAGCAACCAGTGGCAATCATCGATCGAAAAGAGAAGAGGCTGAGGAATAAAAGTGGTTCCATTTGTGTGCGTACAGTGGAAGCACAGAAAGGGATTTAAGTCTACGTGGGAGACGGAAGAAGAGATGAGACAGCAATACCCACGTTTGTTCAAGGAATAACAGGTTTCGGGGGGACTTGTAACACCCGGAAATTTTCTTTGAAGCCGACGAAAGAAGAAAAAGAAATAAAGTCCAAAGTCGAGGAACCAAACTTGCCAAAACGGGAGAAGGTTGGATGAGTGGGAGTATAAAAGGGGGAAGGCATCCCACACCCTCCCCCACACCCAAAATTCAGCAAAAAAAGAGAGGAGAGGAGAAGAAAAGGGAGAAAAAGGGAGAAAAGCTTGGTTCGGGTGGATTCGAGCGTGAAAATCGAAGTGTAGCGGGTTGAATCGAAGCTCTTCTCGTCGGGGTCGTTTGTGTGAGTTATAGGACCCCTCTTTTACATGTTTTCAAATGATTTTGGGGCTGGAACACATCAAAACCCGTTTTTTGAAAAAGTTAGGTGTCGAACCCGTTTGTATGTGTATGTGTATGTGTTTGATGCGTATAGGGTTCGATTTCGGGCTTGTGTGTGCTTGAATGGTGTTGTGGTAGGTGTTTCTAAGGTCTAGGATGGTTGATTTGGGCTTAAATCGAGTTTGGAAGAGCTTGGAGGCCGAAAAGGGCAGTTTGCGTTCGGCTAAACTGCATTCTGCATCAGCTAGGGCTAGGCGACCAACTGGAGCGCGATTGGTGGCCATACGGCCGATTGGCATGCGACTGAGGTCCATGCGCACGATTGCTATGCGACTGAGGTCCATACGCATGGAAGTCATTGGACTGAAGTTAATGTTCCTGTAAGGCATACGATTGAAGGTTATGCGACTGAGGTTCAATCGCACGAAGGTTATGCGACTGGGGTCCATGCCCCTGGAGGCCTTGCGACTGAGGTCCATTCGCATGAAGGGTATGCGACTGAAGCCCATGCGCCAGAAGTCATACGACTGAAGGCCATACGCATGAAAGCTATGCGACTGAGAGTCCATACGCATAGGTGTCCATTCGCCCATAGGTCCATTCGCATAGGATCCATTCGCCTGATGCCCATTCGACTAAGTGTTCAGTCGCCTGGGAGGCCATGCGACTGAAGGGTGTCCATACGCCCAAGTAGGGCTCATACGTCCGAAAAGAGCATAGTTTATTTACTGACTTTTGGGGGAAAGTGCAGATGTAAGTCTTGACGTGGAAGGTTCCCGGTAGTTCATGTAAGTTGACTTTTGAGACCTTAGAGGTTATGTTGGGCATGATGATGATAATGTATGATGTTGTATGATTATGCATGATGTATGTTATGTATGTATGATGTTGCCATGTATGATGATAATGATTGTGTATGTTGATGTTCCTTATTATTATGTATGATTATTTTCCCTTGGCTTTGCGATGAATGTTAATGAATGAAATGAAAGTATTATGTAACGTAAAGTGGAAGATAATGAAAGAGGAACATGGTGAATGCATGCATTAATGAATGAATGTAATGAAAGTCTTGCAAGCATTGTATGTCGGGACACGCCCCTTTGTAAGGTGTTAGCCCAATGGTGTGTGGGTTCGCTACCCCGAGAGGATGCACATCAGGGTCTTTCTTTGTGATTGACCATTTGTATAGAACCATTGTTGCTTGTCTTAGGTACTGTGGCCAGGAGGTGCTGTGCACCGTAATGGAAGGTCTATGATAGGCTTAGGCCCAGTACCATGACACGGAAAGGCATAGCATATGACAATGGTACACCTGAACTTTATCTTAGGTACTGAGGCCATAGGTGTTGTGTACCGTAATGGAAGGTCTATGATAGGCTTAGGCCCAGTACCAGAAAACTGAAGGGTAAAGTTCATGGTTTTAATGGAAAGAAAAGATGTAATGATCCTGAACTTTATCTTAGGTACTGTGGCCAGAGGTGTTGTGCACCGTAATGGAAGGTATATGATAGGCTTAGGCCTGGTACCAGAAAACTGAAGGGTAATGTTCATGGTTTTAATGGAAAGAAAAGATGTAATGATGAACGAACGAATGAAAGTAAGAACGTATGAACGAATGGAAGTTAATGAACGAATGATGAAGATAATAAAGATATTATCTATGTGTACGTATGATGTATGATCGCATGAAAGTAATGAACGGTTTTAATGAAAGTAAAGTATGTTTTATTTTAAAACTAGAACTCACTCAACAACGCTGACTTTTATATGTTTCCAGTTGGTAGGTGATGTTGTTGAGGATGGCACGGGGCGACTACTCAGCTCCTTTTGGGTTGGCATCCATTATTATAATGTTTTTGTAATGAAATACAACATGTATATTGTAATTTGATAACGATATAATATTTTGCAAAAGCCTTTATTATGAAAAGGAATGTTGGTTTAAATGTTTCCGCTGCAACGTTTTTATGTAGGATGATAAATATATATGTTTTATGTGCGATGATCGACCAACTGTAAGCGTCCAAGGAACAGAGCCTTACAAAATCTTAATCAATTTTTTATATACACCTCTTAAATACCTTGCACTCCTTTGTACATGTTGTTTCAAAACTTGTACGTGTGTAAAAATTTCATCTCTATTCAAAGATATGTATTATATAGTAGTATAGATATAAGTATTTAAATAAAATAATACTTAATTTAAATAGTATTTAGTTATAAAAATATGATTAGTAACTATAAATTAAAATGTCAATTTATATATTATAAATAAAATAAAATTTAATGAAATGAATTAAATAATATCATATTATTAAATAGTGTATTAATAACGTGTATTAAATAATACAATAACTAGAAGAAGTTAACTAAATTGGGGTAAAAGTAGAACTATTGCATAAAACACTTGTACTATATGCTTAAAATGTTGTATAGGTTAGAATCTTTAGTTCAAACCGAACCTGAAAAAAACGATAGTGTTTTTTGGTTAGAATCTTTACCACTTGAGGAATGAGGATATAATTCAATTTTTGATAGAAGGTTAAAAGGGAAGAGAGAGGATAAAGATGTTGTCGTTGTTCCTCGGTGTATGAAAATACTAATTAGGATTTTTGTTTCAAATCATTTAGTGAATCTAAATTTGAGTGATTTAACCGCTCATTTTCTTGTGTGTGCGATGAACATGGAATATCTCAAGTATTTCTTGAAACCCCAAAGTATATGTTAGCACAGATTGCGTTAATTCAATTATTTTTAGATGTCTGTTTGATTATTGTGAATTAATTTAACACGAACGACAAAGATGACGAGTTAATCGGTTCTCTGATCTTAATAGAAGAGGCGGAGGAAGACAATTACTCTAAGGAATCAAATCCTAGTTTCTACTATTCAATGAACAATAATCTCTGGGTGGGCACCGACATTCTTTTTTATATTTTTATATATACATAAATATATATGTATGTATATGTATGTGTGTGTATATATATCATTATTATGCTAACCCAACATTTATAAACAACTAGCTTTAGTAAACCCGTGTATTACACGGTTTAAATAAATAATATATTAATATAATAAATTTATTAATTAAACAATGATATTCTAAGATATTATATAACTGAAATAAAAAAACGATAATATCAACTTTTTAAAATTTTGTTTTTAAATTTCTTTTATTGAAAATAAATATTTTGTCTTAAAACAAACCGTATTAAAAATATCATTTTCAAATGTTTTCTTATTACAACTCCCAAATTTGATAATTTAAAAATAGTAATTTATTTAGATATAATCTTAATAAAAAGATTTCTTTGTTAATTTATTAATTATTAAAAAGTATTAAAATAATATTATTAGTAATGAAGGTAATTAGTTAATAGGAGAGAGATGCGGGGAAATTTTGAATAAATATGATTGTGGTGCTGACACGTGTCATCCCAATGATTGTGGTGTTGACACGTGACACCCAATTTACCTTTTTATTAGAGTAGGAAGATTTTAATCACGTTGTTTGTCATGTTTATAACCTCTAATCTAGATTCAGCGACACGAAAAATATACATATATCTAATTTCTATCCTATGCAAATAAACATACTTCGGGATATATAAGAAAGTAAAAATATGTGTGGTTTAGTACCAATCTGGCATTAAATAATACATCCTTAATACCGTTTGGATACGTAGTACCATTATAACTATTTGTAATCTAGTACCACTTGTAATTTTTGATCATTAAGCACATGATGTAACTTTTAATGCTGTTGACCAAACTATTAACATTCGGTACAACATGGTATTGAACATGTACACACTACACATGATGCAATTTTGTAATGCCGTTGACAAAATATGCATGTTGATATAATGGTTTGTGGGATCACTCATTTGATCAACCATCTTCATAACACGATCAAATATCGACTCGAAATATGGAGATCATGTTATTGATATTACTGTTGTTCTTGATCATGCCCGGTTCTAGCCATGGCCAATGCTTAAATATCAGCACCAGCGCCCAAGAAAACCAAAGAATCCTTGTAAACTTGCTTGCCAAAAACACACCCCTTCATGATGGATTTTATAGTGCAAGTGTTGGCAATAAGTCACATCAAGTCTTTGGTGTCTTTCAATGTAAAGCAAATATATCTTCACATGATTGCGCTCGCTGCGTGAACTCATCCGCTAGTTCCTACATCAGATCCTCTGAGTGCCCGATAGCAGAAATTATATCGAGCCTCTGCACTACAAAGGTCTCTAATAAGAATATAATTGGAGTTTTAAGTGGGACTACGGTTGCTGGATTTGGAACACAAGGGTTGGATGACCCGTTGGCGTTTTCTAAAGGGTTTTCGATGATGCAAGATTTAGCAAGCACTGTTCCTTATCAACCACTAATGTATCAAGCAGCTCACGTAGATGTTGGCGTGAATGGCGTAAGGTATGGTTTGGCTCAGTGTGGAAGAGACTTGAGTAGGTTGGATTGTCGAAATTGCTTGGAGGATAGATTAGAGCGTTATAGATCGTTGGTCGAGAATAGAACTGGATGGGAGATTCTTGGGCCTGATTGCAGCATGTGGTATTCTAACGTTTCAGATGCTTATAAGCATCGCGACGACGTAAGTGTAAGTGTGGCTGCTCCTACCCCGTCAACTTTGCCTTCGGAGCCCCCTCGGATTACTCCGAGAACGCCAACTAGTGTTCCATCAGGAGCTCAAAGATGTCATGGAGGAATTAGGATTGGAACCAGCATCAAGATCTGTACTTTGACAATATTATTGTTAGCAACACAAGTTCTCCATTTGTCATGACACTTTGCTGTGGTGAGAATGTAAATGGTCACCAAAAATCTTATGTACGAGTTCAAAGGTGGTTGTTATACTATTATTTATTCAATGGCTTTGTTATAATAAGAACTATTTGTACTAGTTCGAGGTTATTTTGTATGCTTTTCATGATATAAGATCTAAAAAAAGTGTACAGTTAACTAACGAGACGTTAGTTAGTTAACATTGTATTAATAACCATGATTATTTTGAATTTACGGCCGGTGTTGTTGAAAACTTAAGTTGTTTCTATTGATTTCAAACCCAAGATTATACTCAAACTCTTGCATTCATTACTTGCAATACATACATATAAATAGACTAAAAACCAACATGCAAACATGAGTCACTTCACTACTTCTATAAAATAGACTACTACTTAACATCCACCCACTACTCCACTACCTATACTAATTAAAATGTAAACTTGTTGCATACTTTAACTAAAACATGACATTCAAATACTAGACTCGTGATCCGTAACTTATCCCGATCAAGATTAACCCAATAGTTTCCGGTGAGAATAGTTGAATTTTAGTTGTTTGTGAGTAGTTTGCATTTTTAAGTTGCAAATCTGAATTTCTTGACATAGAGTTCGCAAGTTCAGATCGTAAACGTCAGAGTTTCCAACAGTGGATCACGAACTTGCATAGTTGGCAGCTGCATCATCAATCACCCTTGTTGAGTCGACGAGGCTGGTGACGTGGCGGCGAGATGTTGAGTCGCAATCTCATATCGCACGCCTCATAATATGTCGCATCAAGGGTGCACAGGCTTTAGGTAGCATCTGGTCATGTGGACTTGGCAAGTTCTCGATCATATGGGAGAAAGAGAGAGATCTAAGTTTGCAAGTCATACTTGCGAACTCTAGCACCGTCACATCAAGTAAAACCTTCATTGGCATTTTTCACATCAAGGAGCCAGGTTCATTAATCTAGAACCATAAGTTATTAAGAAATAATTTTTTTATCAAAGTTTGCAAGTCCGTAAGCGCCATCAAATCACGAAAACTTTCTCGTGAATAATTTTTTATTAAGATTTTAATTTGAATTTTTAACTATCAATAATAATACATGTATAATCTTCATACAAACCATCAACCACACATATCTTACACGACCAGATTATCAGAATACATCTATCATATATAACTAATTTAAATTTAATTACCATATATATTGTTACAAACTAATCAAAATATCATTTATAGTCATTTCATTGCTTTAGTAGCTACCGTTTCACTGGCTCTAGTATTCACCGCCTTTCAAGGAATGGAATATTATCAAGCGCCCTCCACAATTTCGGATAGTATTTATGGTTCTACCTTTTTCTTAGCAACTGGCTTTCATGGTTTTCATGTGATTATAGGTACTCTTTTCTCGATCATATGTGGTATTCGCCAATATCTTGGTCATCTGACCAAGGAGCATCACGTTGGCTTTGAAGCAGCTGCATGGTACTGGCATTTTGTAGACGTGGTTCGGTTATTCCCATTTGTCTCTATCTATTGGTGGGGAGGTATATGAAGGAACGAATCAGTGGATTGAAGAATTCAAGCTCGAAGACAAAGAGAAGCGGGCTTTTCCAAAGAATTACTGCAGCTTTCCCACTCCCTTTGATTATCATATACAAAAAAGTATCTTCCACTTTCCTACGACACCCTAAAATTTCATATCTACCCATTTGTCAACCTTACAATTTCATATTTAGTTTTAAAAATATCTTTTATCAAAATATTGGCATTTACTAATTTTATTAAAAACAAGTTTTTTGCTTCTCATCTACTTTCTTTTATATATATTTATTTTCTAATTTTTTTATAAGATTCGTTCATGTGTATCACTAGGATTACTCATTTATAAGATTCTTTTTATATTACAGTGTTCTCGAAAACTTATACTTTAAAGAAAACCTATATTCTTCTATTTATAGGTAGACAAGCAGCTTAAATTCTCTCATGTCTGATGTGGGATAAAAGTGAGTGGCTTGCTTAGCTACTTGATTACTTATATAATCGATTCAACTGTTTTATTCGTTTAGCTCTTATAACTTTTAAACATTTACTTTTTCAAAAATTTCAAATACGTCGTTGCACTGAGCTCACTTTTCTCTACGAGACAACATATGTTTCGTTAAAAGTGAAGTATAGTCAAACATAATATATTTTATTATTAGTCGGTGTCCGAAATTATAAGTGCCCGTCTAGATAATTCATATTTCTAATCACAATCCAATCCGTTACTTACTAATTAGATAATATTTGAAATGCATGTCTCATATTCTATACATTTACAATTATTACATCAAACTTCGGGGTGTTACATCCTCCCCTCATTACAGAAATTTTGTTCTCGAAATTTTGGTTGTACTTAAAGAGGTGCGAGTAATTTTCTTTCATTTTATTTTCTAATTCTAATGTATAGTAGGGTCCATGACATGCATTTCACTTGACGTTCACCTATGATTTTTTTTCTACGCAACTATTATATTTTTATATGCCTTTAATTTGTAATAGTTCTTACACGAATTTCAACTTTTCATTTATATGCATATCCTCTAGTGGTATTTGTTGTATTTTATCCTTTAGACACTTTCTTAAGTTAAATACATGAAACGTATCGTGCATTCCATTCAATTAGTTGGGATGATTAGTTAATGTATCACTGAACCAACCTAGTTGTTATCTCAAAAGGTACAATTTACTAATAGTTTAGTTTTCTAATTTTCCTAAATTATATTGTTCATTTTTAAGGCGATACCTCTAACATTACCTTATCTCTAGCTTGAAGTTCTTAGGTTTATATGTTCAATCTGTTGAAGTTGTTTGGTGATCTTAGACGTTTTTTATTCTTACTTAATACTATTAGTTATTTTCCTAACTATCTAAGGTTAGATAACTTACTTTTGCCTACTTTATTCTAGCATATAAGATTGTTACATTTCCTTTCATATGAGTTTTTCATAAAACTAAATGATCATCTCAACTACCACCAAAATTGAAGAAGTATGCACAAAGTATGTCCTATATTGTTTGGTTAGTACATTTACATTCCAAAAGTATGGGAATTGTACTCAAGATTAGTTGAGTTTCTAGTTCTTTATGGGAACTTTGCTAGAATCCGGAAGTGGAACAACTATCTTTAGTAGATATGATCGGAATCGATACACCGTGTTAGGAGGCTTTCATTAGAGCTTGGCTAACTTAATATTTTATAGTTCTTTTAGGTATGTAGAAAGTGTGGTGATTTGGTAAACTTATCAACTATCAATTAGATGGTTTCATGTCTATATCTTCATCATGAGATTTTATAAACAAAGTTCATTGCTTATCTTTCATCTCCTTCTGGGATTTCAAGTTGTTATAGGTTAGATGGTTTTTTATGTTCTACCATAACTCTTAAATAGATAAGGCATTACTCTACATGCCTTCGATAGAATTCATTCCCAATAATAAATGATTCTTTCTTGAATCATTATACATTTTATTATTATCGGATTGCATGTGAATTTTTACATATGGGATTCCTCTAGTATCTTATCTTGTAATCCATTAAAACCAGAAATTTTATTCTATTATTGAATCTTAGAATAGTGTCATTTTCTAGTCTTAGTAGGTTTTGTCTACCAACTATATTTTCCAATAGTGTCATTTTCTAGTCTTAGTAGGTTTTGTCTACCAACTATATTTTCCTTCTTAATGTGGTTTTCTATCGATGATTTTTATTGTGCATTCTAGTTTGGTCTAAGAGCTTTATCTTAATATTATATTCTAGATGTATAAATTCTTAATGATTAAATCCTTTTTTTTCAATAGAGTGCATCAAAGATTAACTTTGCATTTTTTGGATTTATCACATATCATAATTGTAATCATGACTTAACAATTCCTATCATTTCTATTAGTGTTTAGAAAACTCAAATAAATCTCCTATATTCATTTTCAAATCCTATAAACCTTCAACATTATATGATATCCTTTGGTGTTTTTTTATTTTTTAATTGTTTATTCTTAGTAGGTGCTACTTGTATGTCTTACTTATTGATCATAGGACCTAAGAATTAAACTTATTATATGCAAAATTTGTATTTTGATAAATTTTGCATAAAGTTTCTTTTTTAAGTAATTTAAGAATTGCTTTGAAATGTTCATTGTGAGCTTTTCTATAATAGATTATGCAAGAATATTGTCAAAATAAAGGATTGTAAATGTATCTAGATAAGGTTATAACTAACCTATTAATAGTTGCTTAACCGTTGATAACACTTCCTACTATGATCTATTAATATCTCAGGGTCCTTATACAGTTTAAGCAATATTAAGTTAAGTAGTCGTACAACTAATTGGTCATTATCATAGTTGGATATTAGTTAACACTGTCTTTTGTTTAAACATGGATGATCAATCCACGTCTAAAAAAGGCTATGCTACCCAATACCCTCCCCTAACAATAATCCTAATGTTTGTAATTCATTTTTTTTCAAATTTCAAGATATGACTTTAAATTTGTTGCGATGTCTTCAACTTAATAAAATAATTCCCTTTATCAAGCTACAATATAGTATATATTATTATAAAAATTGAATTCCATATAATTATTAGATTGAGTTCGACTATTCTAAGGATTCAAATTCATGTATATCTACTAATTAAAATAATAAAAAATACAGATTTATATTGTTATAGTTATCAATAATGATATCTATAATTAAATTCCAACTCTATTAATAACATTAGACATAAAAATTTACATTTTCATACGCAAGAATAAAAAATGGTTACGCTTTTACATAAACTGAGAGATGAACATTAAAGCTTATACAGGAAAGATGTCTGTATTTTTTTTACTAATTAGATATAACTTTTACTCAAAGGTTGAAGTTAAAATTGTAAGCTTCTATTTTTTAGATCAGTTATTTTACATGAGCAGGTACAAATTACGTTCGTTATGATCAAATTGTATTGTTCTACCATAATAAAGTTGTCTTCTTACTATAATTTAACATGCTTTTAGATTGGACTATTTTATTTTATAAGAAGAAATTGTTATGTTCTATCCCAAAGGTACCAAAAAGTTTAGAAGTTAGTACAAGATATGGTAATTAAAATGTTCTTCTAATTATTTGAATGATACTAAGATTTTTTTTTTGCTTTGCCATCAATTAGCAATTGTACTTCATCTTTTATTATTATGATTTTTGTTAGTAATATATTTAAGAATTATTTTTCATAGTTATAAAGTATATTTTGATGCATATTATATATATTGCATGCATTTTTGCTTATACAACATTTACATGGGTGGAATGGAATCTACTTTCTTTCGTTTCGGGTGATTTTGTAGGATTGATATGTTCATGAGAGGGATGAAAGACTTGGAGAAGCAAAAAAAGAGTTGTTAAAGAAATGTTGGAGCTTGAAGGAATCTAAACAAAAGACTCTTTACACGGCCGCGCAGGAGTTCATTTACAAATTTTATGTTGCTGCGCAAGCTTGAAGGAAAAAATTCCTAAAATTTAGGAATTCTTGTTTGGAATGATTATCACTAGATTTCTCTTAATAAAATTAAAAAAAACTAAAAATCCCAAAAGATGGAATTGGAATTTAAAAGTTTATTATAAATATAAGAGAAGGGATGATCAAGGAAGCATCTTGAAAAACTATTTTATTGTGGCAACCAATGTCAAAGGAGCAAGAGAGCAGCTTTTAATTTTTTTTTATGGAATTCTCTAGATTGTGAAGATAATTATTTATTCGTGTTTTGATTCGTAAGTTTTCTTTATTTTAGTTTTGATTGATCTAGTCCTCATGTCCGGTTATAACATTTTAGCTTTAACTTTAAGGTTTAATTTCACTAAAATTGGTTTGAAGTTATGTGAAACGTTTATGATATCTTTTTATTTTAAAATGATTTGTTTATTTGATTCTTGATCTTAACCCTATATATTAGATTCTTAATAAAATTGGTCACTTTATTAATTTCTCTAATAAAGTTGTTCAGATTTTAAAACCCTAATCAAGTTTTGATTTTATATATAAGGAACAATTAACGGTTTGAGTTTGTCTATAAATTCATTCTCATTGTAGAATCACATAATCTAGTTAAACATATCAAACGACTTGTGTTTTTAATTATAATTGTTACTTTTATCATTGCAACCCGCACGCTAAGATCCGAACGGCGTGAGCTTAGAGTAGCGGGTTGACTCTGATCAACGAACTGCGTTTGATTAAATTAGATAGAGTACATATCCGAACAGCGTGATGCCTAGTATCGATACAAATCATTAACTAAAAAGAGTCATTGCACCATAATTATTAATGATCGTAAGCCGAATCAAATCGAGAATTTACGTTAGTGTTGGAATTAGTTTTTATATTTGAATTTACTTCACAATTTAATTAATGTTTTTAGTAATTCCTTTTTCACAATTAAAAAATACAAAAAAGTCAAATTTTATTTTTCTTGCAAAACCTTAACACGGACGCGTGAAATTTCCTTTATAGTTGTAAGGCCCCGTTCCCGGGACGCCTACAGTTGGTCATTCAACGCACTCAAAACATATAATTACATTTTTCCTTTCATAAATCGTTGCAGCGGAAACATTAAAAACATAATTTCATTCCATCAAAATACGTTTGCATAATATTACAATCGTTCCTTCAACAACATCATTTTACATTTATTACAAAAGCATTAAACATAAGGATGCCATCCATAATACGCTGAGTAGCCGCCCCGCGCCATCCTCAGCAACATACCTGCCAACTGGAAACACATCAAAGTTAGCGTTGCTGGATGAGTTCTAGTTTTATAATAAAACTTACTTTTCTTTCGTAAAAATCATTCTTTACTTTCTTTATAAAAACATTCATTACATACATGCGTTCACACATCATACGTACATACAGATAATATCATTATTATCTTCATCATTACGTTCGTTACAATCCTCGTTATCGTACATCATTATCTTTCACTTCTTTCTAGATCCTGTCAGGCTTTACCCTCTTCATGGCACTCAGCCACGATTACTGAGGTCGAATGACAAAGATCACATTTCGTTAACGTTTATTTCATACATTCGTTCTTTTCATCATTTCCTTTCTCATTCATTAACTCACGCCATACTCCCGACTCATGTCCGAAGACTGATACTGTGCCGGGGCCTATACACAAACCCCCGACTCATGTCCGAAGACTGACACAGCACCGGAGTACGCGATTCGTTTCTCGTCATCTCAATTTCTGTCTCACGCAATACTCCTGACTCATGTCCGAAGAGTGATACTATGTCGGGGCCTGTACACAAACCCCTGACTCATGTCCGAAGGCTGACACAGTACCGGAGTACGCGATCCTCTTCTCATTCATCTAGATCCTGTCTCATGCAATACCCCCGACTCATGTCCGAAGACTGATACTGTGCCGGGGCCTGTACACAAACCCCCGACTCATGTCCGAAGACTGACACAGTACCGGAGTACGCGACAAGGACCTCTTTCGAGTCTGTTGCGACACAGAGTCGCTCACCTCATACATATGCTTGCAAGCCTTTCATTCGTTCATTCATTCATTAATGCATGCATTCATTCATTACGTTCCTCTTTTCATTATCTTCCACTTTACGTTACATAATACTTTCATTTCATTCATTAACGTTCAACGCAAAGCCATGGAAAGATAAACATACATAATAAGGAACATAAACATAAACATAAACATACATCATCATCATACATACGCATCAATCATACATCACATCACGCACATCATACATACTACACATCACACGCACCGCCACGCCTAACATCATACATAACGTCATACATATCATCATCATTAACATGCCCAACATAACGTCTATGACCTCGAAAGTCAACTTACACGAGTCTACGGGAACCTCCCGAGTCAAAACCCATAACCGCACATTCCCTCGAAGGTGATATGATAAACCGTCGTTCTTTCGGTCGTATGAACCCTACTTGGCGTATGGACACCCTCTAGTCGCATGGCCTTCTGGGCGACTGAACACTTAGGCCAATGGACATCAGGCGAATGGACCCTATGCGAATGGACTCTCAGTCGCATAACTTTCATGCGTATGGCCTTCAGTCGCATGAATTCAGGCGCATGGGCTTCATTCGCATACTCTTCATGCAAATGAACCTCAGTCGCATGGCCTCCAGGCGCATGGACTTCAGTCGCATAGCCTTCATGCGAATGAACCTCAGTCGCACACTCCTTCAATCGCATGCCTCACAGGCACATGAACTTCAGTCGCATGACCATCATGCGTATGGAACTCAGTCGCATGGCAATCGTGCGCATGGACCTCAGTCGTACTCCAATCGGCCGAATGGCCTCCAATCGCCCTCCAGTAGGTCGCCTAGCCCTAGCTGATGCAGAATGCAGTCCATCCCAACTGCAACCGACGAGTTTCGGCCTCCAACCCCTTCCAAACCTCTTTTAAGCTCAAATCAACCATCCTAAACCTTAGGGAAACATACCACGACCTCATTCAAGCATAACCCATCAAGAAATCAAGCCTCAAACGCATCACACGCATACATACATGCATAAAAACGGGTTTTTACTCAAAACTCAAAAATAGGTTTTCAGATGTGTTCCAGCCCCAAAATCAGTTGAAAACGTGTAAAAGATGGGTCCTAGAACTCACCTTAATGATCCCGACGAGTAGAGCTTCGATCTGACTTGCTCCTCAAAGATTTTGGCTACTCGAACTAACCCGAGCCAACACTTTTTCTCTTTTCTCTTCTTTCTCTCTTCTCTTCTTGATGGCTGAAAATGAGAAGGGTGGGGTGTCTCCCCCCCCCCTTTTATACTCCCACACATCAAGTTTTCTCTCGTTGGCGGGTTTGGTCCCTCGACTTCGGACTTTATTTCTTTTTCTTCTTTCGTCGGCTTCAAAGGAAATTTCCGGGTGTTACAAGTCCACCCCCCTTAAATAGGTTTCGTCCCCGAAACCTGTTACTCCTTAAACCGTCGCGAGCAATTCGATCTCATCTCTTTTCCAGTCTCTCACCTGGAATTCAATCGCTCTACGTCGTTTATCAACATACGACCTCTGGTTTATCTCTGGCTACTTCCCCCAGGGCTTTGATACTTTCGAACTTCTCAGTCGTAGCCTCAGTCACCTCAATATTCCCCATACGTCCGTTGGCGCTCGACCTTCACTTGTAGACAAGTAAGGCATTTACTCACTTACTCCATCATATCACGCTTTATACCTGGCCACCAATAATCTTTACTCGCGTCTCGATACATCTGACGGCTGAGATATTAGTATATCCACACACCTTACATCGGCCAAATAGGCGATACGTCCACGCC
The DNA here is from genome assembly GCA_025215565.1 of Flaveria ramosissima. Taxonomy (NCBI): domain Eukaryota; kingdom Viridiplantae; phylum Streptophyta; class Magnoliopsida; order Asterales; family Asteraceae; genus Flaveria; species Flaveria ramosissima. Next base: position 68,079,113 of record CM046046.1, read on the forward strand.
TCATGGATTGCTAACCCCTTCACCTTATGATGTACGCCTATCCACCCAAGTCTGTCCTGAACGGTCTAGCAGGAACAACGCTTTCTCAATTCTATCCCGCAATCCTCTAGGGCATCTAGGTAACCTAGCGGATTCATTAATAGCAATCTCTACATCGAAGGGCTCATCGATGTTCCTTCTCCTAACATGCCACATACAACAGAAAGCTTTAGGAACGAGACTACTACTACCATCGCATTCAAATCATAGATGCAAAAATTTTAAATTACCAGAAACGTACCTGACGTAGAGTCGAAGTCTGCTCTAGCCTCCTCTCGGTCATGACAAAAGCTCTAACCTTCACCCTCTGTTCCCTTTCCTCGCACCGGAGCCACCTGCCTTCGGCTTCTTACAATCCCTGCTTAGGTGTCCAGTCTCGCCACAGTCGTAGCACTTAGCCGTGCGGCAATCCCTCGCCCTGTGGCCTTGCTTCCCACACTGGAAACAGACGTTCAGTCCCCACTTACATTCCCCCTCATGGTCTCTACCACACTTTCTGCATACTTCTCCTTTTCTTGCTATCCTCTTCCGATCATCGTCCCTCGACATCGTACCTTCATACACAATTCCATCATCATTGTCTCTCCTTCCTTTCCCCTTCTTAACATAGGCTCGCTCCTCCCCTTCGTCTGCATCGCCATCGCCCGCTCGTCGTACAATCTTCCCGCCAGGTCAACTGCCGACCTAAACGTGCTCGTTCACGCAGCGATCATGTGTCTGCGGATGTCCGTCAGCAAGCCCTGAATATACCTCTTGATCTTTCACGAAAGAGGTGTCACCTGATCCGGCACCAGCCGCGCCATTTCATTAAACTTGGTAGTGTATTGCTGATGCGTCATTGTTCCCGCTTCCAACATCAGGAACTCTCTTTCAACTTTATCCATCTCTCGGTGAGGACAGAACTCCTCAATCACCAGCCTCTTCAACTCTGACCATCTCATCCTTCCGATAACCCTTCTTCCCTCAACTTGGACTATGTTGTCCCACCAGCACAAAGCTGAGTCTATGAAAGAGTGGATAGCAAATTTTACTTTCTGATCTTCTCGGCACTCGCTGATATTTAAAACGGCTTCCATTTCTCTCACCCATCGGTGAGCAGCAGTAGCAGTGCCATTACCATCAAAAGTAGGGGGCTTGCATCGTTGAAACTTCCCATAGTTACAGCCTCGTGCCAACTCCGGCACAAGCTCTTCCTCTTCTTCCTCTTCGTCATCGGAGAGAACCGTTTCAGTCTCGGGCCGTCTCCTTTTGCCCGAAGGTCTACCCCATTCTTTCCTCTCCTCATCTCTAACAGTTTTTATCACTTCGGTCACCACAGACGGTAGGATAGTCTGCAAGACCTGATGCACTTCATCCACGACCGCCTCTCTCATCGAGGCCCTCTGATTAGCATTCTCATCACCGCCCTCAGGGTGAGGGGTCTCGGGTTTTTCATGAACTACTCTTTCAACCCTAGACCTTCCTCTTGTGACCCGTGGTTCAGCACCATGTCCACCACCACCTCCACCACGAGAAGCTTTCGAAGATCTTCCACCGGACATTCTCTAAACACACTGAAAGATTCAAACACTAACACGGTCATTCAAGGAATAGCTCAGTTTATGTCAAGTATAGTAAGACCCTAATTACAGTGGCCAGTTGTGATTAGCCACTTACTTTACTCTTCATACTCCGAGCATTACCTATCCTGACTACATCAGTATCTAGATCTACCAGCAACACATAAACCATATAACATGCGCACGTAATACCGGTTAACATTACAAAAATACCTGATGGTACGCAGCTACTCAGATTGGCATCCCATTCCCCTTTCGGTCCCATTCTCAGTTTAAGTTAAGGTTTATTTTGAAAATTTACCCATTTCACTTAAACTTTGGCTCTGATACCAACTTGTAAGGACCCGTTCCCGAGACGCCTACAGTTGGTCATTCATCGCTCTCAAAACATATAATTACATTTTTCCTTTCATAAATCGTTGCAGCGGAAACATTAAAAACACAATATCATTACACCAATATAGTTTTGCACAATATTACAATCGTTCCTTCGACAACATCATTTTACATTTATTAGAAAAGCATTAAACATAAGGATGTCATCCATAATATGCTGAGTAGCCGCCCCGCGCCATCCTCAGCAACATACCTGCCAACTGGAAACACATCAAAGTCAGCGTTGCTGAGTGAGTTCTAGTTTTATAATAAAACTTACTTTTCTTTCGTAAAATCATTCTTTACTTTCTTTATAAAAACATTCATTACATACATGCGTTCACACATCATACGTACATACAGATAATATCATTATTATCTTCATCATTACGTTCGTTACAATCCTCGTTATCGTACATCATTATCTTTCACTTCTTTCTAGTCCTGTCAGGCTTTACCCTCTTCATGGCACTCAGCCACGATTACTGAGGTCGAATGACAAAGATCACATTTCGTTAACGTTCGTTTCATACATTCGTTCTTTTCATCATTTCCTTTCTCATTTATTAACTCACGCCATACTCCCGACTCATGTCCGAAGACTGATACTGTGCCGGGGCCTGTACACAAACCCCCGACTCATGTCCGAAGACTGACACAGCACCAGAGTACGCGATTCGTTTCTCGTCATCTCAATTTCCGTCTCACGCAATACTCCCGACTCATGTCTGAAGACTGATACTATGCCGGGGCCTGTACACAAACCCCTGACTCATGTCCGAAGACTGACACAGTACCGGAGAACGCGATCCTCTTCTCATTCATCTGGATCCTGTCTCATGCAATATCCCCGACTCATGTCCGAAGATTGATACTGTGCCGGGGCCTGTACACAAACCCCCGACTCATGTCCGAAGACTGACACAGTACCGGAGTACACAACAAGGACCTCTTTCGAGTCTGTTGCGACACAGAGTCGCTCACCTCATACATATGCTTGCAAGCCTTTCATTCGTTCATTCATTCATTAATGCATGCATTCATTCATTACGTTCCTCTTTTCATTATCTTCCACTTTACGTTACATAATACTTTCATTTCATTCATTAACGTTCAACGCAAAGCCATGGAAAGATAAACATACATAATAAGGAACATAAACATAAACATAAACATACATCATCATCATACATACGCATCAATCATACATCACATCACGCACATCATACATACTACACATCACACGCACCGCCACGCCTAACATCATACACAACGTCATACATATCATCATTATCTACATGCCCAACATAACGTCTATGACCTCGAAAGTCAACTTACACGAGTCTACGGGAACCTCCCGAGTCAAAACCCATAACCGCACCTTCCCTCGAAGGTCATATGATTAACCGTTGTTGTTTCGGTCGTATGAACCCTACTTGGCGTATGGACACCCTCCAGTCGCATGGCCTTCTTGGCGACTGAACACTTAGGCGAATGGACATCAGGCGAATGGACCCTATGCGAATGGACTCTCAGTCGCATAACTTTCATGCGTATGGCCTTCAGTCGCATGACTTCAGTCGCATACTCTTCATGCGAATGAACCTCAGTCGCATGGCCTCCAGGCGCATAGAATTCAGTCGCATAGCCTTCATGCGAATGAACCTCAGTCGCACACTCCTTCAATCGCATGCCTCATAGGCACATGAACTTCAGTCGCATGACCATCATGCGTATGGACCTCAGTCGTATGGCAATCGTGCGCATGGACCTCAGTCGTATGGCAATCGTGCGCATGGACCTCAGTCGTACTCCAATCGACCGAATGGCCTCCAATCGCCCTCCAGTCGGTCGCTAAGCCCTAGCTGATGCAGAATGCAGTCCATCCCGACTGCAGCCGACGGGTTTCGGCCTCCAACCCCTTCCAAACCTCTTTTAAGCTCAAATCAACCATCCTAAACCTTAGGAAAACATACCACGACCTCATTCAAGCATAACCCAGCAAGAAATCAAGCCTCAAACGAATCACACGCATACATACATGCATAAAAACGGGTTTTTACTCAAAACTCAAAAATAGGTTTTCAGATGTGTTCCAGCCCTAAAATCAGTTGAAAACGTGTAAAAGAGGGGTCCTTGAACTCACCTTAACGATCCCGACGAGTAGAGCTTCGATTTGACTCGCTCCTCAACGATTTTGGTTACTCGAACCAACCCGAGCCAACACTTTTTCTCTTTTCTCTTCTTTCTCTCTTCTCTTCTTGATGGCTGAAAATGAGAACGGTGGGGTGTCTCCCCCCCTTTTATACTCCCACACATTAAGTTTTCTCTCGTTGGCGGGTTTGGTCCCTCGACTTCGGACATTATTTCTTTTTCTTCTTTCGTCAGCTTCAAAGTAAATTTCCGGGTGTTACAATAGTTTTAACACGGCCGTATCAGTTTGCTAGAAAATTTTTACTTCTTGCAATTTGCTTTTCATTTTACTTTCTAATTAAACCCTCCATCTTCCTTAATACATAACCAACTGATAGTAATTGTGCTAAAAAAAATTGCTTTGCCATCAATCAGCAACAGTACCTCATCTTTTATTATCATGATTTTGTTCTTTCTGGCTACGATCATAAGGTTAGTTTGTGTGGATTCTTAATGTCTTTGTGGATATTAACGGTGAATGATCTTGTTTATAATTTTGTAGAAACTATTTTAGGATAAATCGCTTTGTTCTCAAGAATAATATTATTCTATTTTTTCATTTTCTTTTCATGTAATACGAGAATAAAGAATAGGCTTGTTTATATTTTTGTATATATTATTTTAGTTAACTTTGGGTTTTATATGATTGATTCCATTAAGGATACTAAAACAAGTCAAACATAATGACTTTTATTTTTAAACGGGTGCTTAAGTCTCATGAGATTTGATGGAATGAGTTCAAAACATCGCACATGGATCTTGCATTGGTTACATTATCATCACATAAAGATTGAAAACAATACCAAGTGGCTATGTGTCTAAAGTCATACTTATATGTGATCATTGTGGTGTATATAAATAGATTATAGACCCATGTAAAGCAACGGCACCAAAAGAATTAACTGTCCATTTGAATTGAAAAGGGAAATATACAAAAGAGCATGATTATTGGAGTTTACGTGTGATATGAGATGAATATAATCATCCACCCGCCCAACACATGGAGGGACATTAATTCGCTAAACAATTGTCAGATAATGAAACCCAATTGGTGGCGGATTTGACAAGGAAGCATGTGGCGCGTGAGATATTCTAGAAATTATAAGAAACTAAATGAAAATAATGTATCTACGCTTAATACCATATACAATACACGTAGTAAATTCCGAAAGTTGGATCATGAAGGAAAAACTCCTATGCAAGCTCTTATATCATATTTGCGTGATAATGGTTATATCTTTTTTATAAGTGTAAGAATATTTTGTCAAATGCGTTGGAAGCCTTATTTTTCGTTCATCCAACGTCATTCGAATTACTGCTTGCACTTCCACGCGTCTTACTCATGGATGAAACATACAAGACAAATCAATATAATATGCATTATATGTAAATTGTTGGCGTAACTTCTACCAAGAAGATATTTTGCATAACTTTTTCATTTATGCATACAAAAATAAAAGATAACTACGTTTAGGTATTAAAATATTTAAAGTTAACACTAGATGAGTACAAGCAACCACATATTATAGTTACAGATACAGAGTTAACACTGATAAATGCATGCTAAAAAATTTTCCCAAATGATACTTGATAGCTTTATAGATGGCACATTTCTCCAAGTATATTTATAAAATGCAGATGATCACTCAAATGGAAACATAAGTGGAAGGCCTTTATGTCAAAATGGGATTGATTAGTTCAAACTTAGACATCATTTGCAGGATCGGGTTTGTCACTTAAACACTTGGATTTCTCTCAAACTCGCTTACAAAACACTCAAATCAGATGAAGTAAAGTTTTTTACAAGAGTTGATAATAATATAATAAGTAGCAAGGAACACACAAAAATAATTTTCAAGGCACTTGTATATATTACTTCTCAACTCAAGATATTACAAGACTCTTACAAGCATGAAACATGAGTTACAATGAGAAACTATATATACTAGATCCTACAGCCGGATATACTTTGATACCAGCTGGAAACCTAAGACTAAAGCATATACTACAATGCTAAAGTTAAGGTATCTTAGATAAAGTATTATCTAAGATATGGTAGTCATGACATGTCCATGACTTACCTTTTGTCACCAACTAAAGATGGCAACTGTACTAACATAAAAATGTAAACAATGGAATAAAGTATGGTCAACTACATGGCTTTTGAGAAAACACAATGCAGTATCTCAGAGGTTTGCAGCGGAGTGTCAGGGAGACCATACTTATGTCCACTGGATAATAGTAGTGTCTTCCGAAGGTAAGTTGGCTTCGGAAGAACAAGTTCTTCCAGAGCCACTTATACTTCGGAAGAGGCTTCTATACTTTCGAGGCTTGAGGACTTCTATACTTCAGAAGTTGACTTTAGATCTTTCATTTTAAGTCTTGATCTTCGGAAGTAAGTTCTTTGTCTTCGGAAGTTGGAGTTTTTCTTCGGAAGTAAGTTTTACACTTTGTCTTCGGAAGAGCTCTTTTTTCCTTCGGAAGTTTCACACTTAGCTTCGGAAGTCCTTTATTTGTTGTACCAAAATATTCTAAGTGATTTGGTTTTGGTTGCACCAGCTTTCTAGATCCAACAAACTCCCCCTAGGCTGATGTTACCAAAACCTCACTTGTTTCTGCTTTTCAAAGCTTTCAACACCAGGGACAGAAGATGTTTGTCTGTTTCTTTGTTCTTCCCTAAAGTGGTGCTGAGAAGCTTATACAAGTCATTGGTGGATAGGAGATCCAGTCTATCACTCAGAATGACATGTACCCTTTGTTGCGTTCCCCTGAAAAGAGTTAGTTGACGGGAGTTATAGTCATACTCTCATCTAACTAGGGATCAAGTTCAGGACCTTCAACCATTTGTAGAAAGGCTTTGCCTTTGGTTGTTGATCCCTTCCTTTTCTCCTCCTCTCTCAGTTTAAACTCTTCTTCAACCTTGCTTCTAGCAGTTAGCTCGGCCATATGAAGACTGCCTAGATGATTCTGATATGGGCAGCTGCATCAGAGTTTGAAGAGTTAGAGAATGGCTTTTTTGCTAACTCAGCAATGTCAAATCTGCTCAAGTGTAGCAGAGATGAGGCACTTAGCCTGTTGAGCTCTCCATTCTCTCTTTCAACAACAAAGTTGTGAGAAGAGTCTTTGAACCTCCACTAGATGATCTTCTTCCTTGGTGCAAGAGGTTGTCTTGGCACCCGGTCACCTTTCTTGGTATCCAGTGGAGTCACCAGCCTTCTCCTTAACTTATTTTCTTCCTCATTCAAAGTATCTGAATTGAGGCCAAGGAGATTTGCAGCTTGGTCTAGTGTTCCTCTGGGCAGATCAAGTAATTGATCTCTAGTGAGGGAACGTGAGGATCCATCAACATAAGTCAAATTGACTATATCCTCCTCACAGGAGATATCGCTCAGGGTTGTGCAGTTGATGAGCTTTGTCTTGATTGCCTTGAATTCTTCTAAGGAGAGATGTTTAGAAGGCTGAGGGGATGGTTTGATGGGTTGTTGGGTAGATTGAGGTGTTTGGGTTCTGGCTAGAGTTTTGGTTGGAGGATGGGTAGTTTAGGTGGTTGAGGTGAAGAGATTGGTAGTGGTGATGGTGTAGGTTCAGGGGTGTATGGTTCAGTGGGTTGTTCGGTTTTGATGGGAAATGGAAAGGGTATTGGTTCAGGTTGTGGTTGGGTTTGGAGTTGGGGTTGAGTAGTTGATTTGAAGATCATCCCCTGTCCCCTTCTGTACATCTCCTTCCTCTTCCCCGAGCGAATGTCAGCCTTTATGTCACTGACATGTCGCTGGAGAGTCTTTTCCGACATAGGACCCACCTGCCTGCCAGAGAAGCCATGAGCCTTAAGATAGCTCTTCATCTAGGCCTTCTCACCTATCTTCTTGGCAGTAGTTAGTCTTGCTTACTCTTCCTTCTTCTTCTTCTGCATCAGCTTTTCCCTGGCAGCTTTCTTTCTCTATTTCTCCATTTGATCTTGCTCTTTGTTGAAGAGCCATAAGATCGTATCATTGTTGTGTAGAGATAATTCTTCTTGAGAGAAACCTCTGGAGGTTAGAAAAGTTATCATTTCCCTCCTGAGCTGCTGATCAGCTTCTCTTTCTTTCCTTTCCCTTTCTTCTTCTAAGGCCAACCTTGCTGCCTCTTCTCTTTGTTGTTTTTGCAGCAAAGTTGCCTTTTCCAGCTCAACTAACTCCTCTAATGGTAGCAGGAGTACATCTTCATTCGCAGCTCCTAGACTGACAAGTCTATCAATGATCTCTACTCTTCTTCTATTGTTGACTGCCTCCTGGTTGGCTGCAACTGCTTTGGTACTGGCAGCTAGCAGTTTTCCAGTTGGAAGCCTACCTTTTCTTTTGAGTTTTTCCAACCTTTCTTCCTCGTGAAGCTCTTCCTTAGTCATCTTCCTCTTTCCTTTGATGTCTTCGGAAGTACTAGACTTTGGGGGTTCTTAGATGGAAGGTTCAGGTTGAGTAGTGGAGATGGAAGCTGGAGTTAATCCTGATGTTTGAGCTAGTGGTTGGGTGAGAAAATCCTCCCTATTAACCTCAGATGCAAGTTCCAGGATTGCATATGTGACTATTAGATCATCGGATAATGAGAATAGTCCTTCCGCAGCAGCAATCTCAACTTCGGAAGTGTGAAATTGTTCTTCCGAGGCTTTGAATTGTGCTTCGGAAGTCTGTGAGAATGCACTATCTATCCCAACTGTCTCAGTTGCTGGGCCATCAGTCCTTGTTTCCCCTTCGAAGTTAATATCAGGTTCCACTTGGACCTTAGGTTGACCAACTTCTTCAATAGTGGTAGAAGGTGCATTTAACCTCTGAAGTTCCTTAGCTCTAAAGTAGATCACAGATAGATCAGGACTTGGCTGTTCAATAAGAGATTCCAATAGGAACTTGTTGAAGAACCTATTGAGATCTTGGAGCATCCTTTGATCCATTTGAATTACACCTGGAGGAGGCTCCGGGAAAATTGAAGCTTGTTGCATAGGATACTTTGAGCTCAGGGAAGTGAGAGCTTGACTTTAGGGTTCCTCTTGTCTTTAAATTTGTCTCTGAACACTCTCCCCCTCTTTGGTAGCATCATCCTGAGAGCTTGATGAGCTAGAGGAAGAGGTCAAAGAGACCTGAGTTGGTACATGCCTAACAGACCTCTCAATTTGTTTCTCAGCTAGTTTGGCCTTGAGATTTTCAATCTCAAGTTGCTGAGTGGTAGACCTATCCTCTAAAGTCCTAACCTTGGATTCAAGATTTGAGACTTTAGAAAGTAGGTCTTCACTGGTGAGTTGCAGTCTTCCCTCATCTTCTTTTGAAGAATCACGGGGAGATGAGGTAACATACCTTGTATGTTCATCCTCACCACCATATGTGGTTTCTTGGCGCCCTGGTTTCCCTTGCTCAATGATGTCTTTTTAGAGTCATCAAAGGGCATGGTTGTCGTAGATTCAGTCTCAGTGATGTTACCACTGTCCTGAGGATCCCTTGAGGCTCCTTCGGTAGTGGAAGCTGAATCTACATGAGTCCCCTCCACATCAGTGGGACTCACCTCAGTAAAGGTTTGCTGATGGGGGCTAGAGATAAGAGATCTCTATGGGCTCTGTTGATCCTTGAGAGGGTTTTGTGGATCAACTTCATTGCCCTGAAGATACATAATCTCTTCATCAGATCCAATTAAAAGGTCAGTCAAGGATATGGAAGTGAAACCTAGTGACCCGGGACTTTGATCAATGTCTAAAGGCATTGAGCCTGTGATGGGGCTGTCCCTTTTTGGCTGCTCAGGGGAGTATAGAGACTCTGCCTGAGGGCTTTCAGCTTGGGTTTCGGGCTCATGAGTCTGAGACTGAGGAGACTCAAGACCCATATTGAGGTCAATTGTAAAGGATGGTTGGACCTCAGGCTGAGTGGGAGCCCTTTGTTCCACTCTAGCCTTTTTGGGTAGAACATGAGGAGCTTGTTCAATCAGAGAAGATTGAACAAGGGTTCGTTTGGGGCGTCTTTGATAAGTAAAGGTAATGGGTGGAGAAGGTAGATTTGGCAAAGTGAGGGTAGTTGCTGGTGTGGGTTAATCACCTGTGGGGTTAACAGAGATGTCACCAGGAGCCATTGGCTCAATCATACATGGAAGAAGTGCAGTATCTCTTCCGGTGAAGTTGGTGGACAATCTCTTCAAAGTTTTGAAGATGGTCAGCCTCATTTGAGGAGCAGTCAGAGCAACTGCGCAGACAAGCTTGCTCTGGTCCAGCTCACAGTTGATTATGTGCTAGAGAAACCTGGGATACATGAAGAATGTGTCCCTTTGAAGGTTTCCCATGAGATTGGTCAGCACAAATCTTGAGTAGTTGAAGCGGAGGCTTTTCACCAATCCATTAACTAGGAACCCAAGTTCATATGGGATTTGATTTGATCCCATCCCCTAAATTTGTTGGACAAGCAGTGAAGAACCACATGCAGCAGGAACTTCCAGTTGTAAGAGAAGTTGAATTTGTAGACAGTTGACCTGCTAACATCTCCACCATATCCCATCTGGATATAAGTATTGTCCAAATCAACTTTGGGGAATTATGTTGGAGCGCCCTCATCATGAAGCTCTAGATGCTCCCTGATGATTTGTTCAGAAATGACCAACTCCTGGCCACAGATGTTCGATCGAATGACACGAACCCTATTTAGGGTTTCAATCTGACCGTTTGCCCAAAATTCAGACATATGGTTTGAGTAAATCGTGGGGTTAACAGTCAGAGCGGAGTAGTAAGAAGATTAGGTTAGAAAGGAGATGATGTCTGAGAAGTCAACATCCCTTGAAGAGTCAAGAAGTGCGACTTGGTTGTGCTGAGGGTTAAGTGCCATTGAAGAAAGTTACAGGAAGATAGTTCGGAATAGGGTAAATTGAAGATGAAGAAAGCTTTTAGGGCAGTAATTTTGGTAAAAATGATGTAAGTGATTAGCCGGAGGTATTTAAATGGGTGGAATGGCGGTTTAAAGGGGGTTTGGATAAGACGATGTGAGGTTTCAGTGGATGAAGATCATGTTAGGTTGGATTCACTTTAGTATAGATGTTTACTTTACATTGTAATAGGACTTTGTTAGTTTCATTTTGTATTTTGTTAGTAATTAGCAGTTTTGGCAGTCCAGCGAAACTGTGAGCGAATCTATAGTTTCGCTCACAGTTTGCTGTTGTTGGAGCATATATTGTCATATATAGTGTGTCCGTCGCTTGTCGAATAGTCTAGACTTAATGTAATAAACCTGATATGTTGTAAACACATGAAACTGGGTCATTCGCAGGAGCATATGCGAATGAGACTCAGTCGTGCGACTGAGCCTTACCTAATGGGCCAGTCGTACGACTGAGAGATGCGGTTGGGTCAGTCGTACGATTGAACCATACGCATGGTCCAATCGCACGAATGGGCCCAGTCGCATCTAATATGGGCCGAAGCCTATATATACCAGTTTCAATGTGTAGAGAGATTAAGGGTTTGGGGAGGGAGTCTGCCCGGGGGCCTGGGGCTGCCGGATGAGAGGGGAGATCATGCTCGATCTCCCCTTGCCAAGAGTCTTGATTCTTATGTTGTAACGAGCTTGTAATCGTTAGGTTTTATCAATGAAACCATTATATTATAGTTCGTGTTATTGATTGTATCTTGGTTTTTGCTGTTGTTTATCCTTCCGTCAAGAACATGCTTGGATGTTTACCGATCCAGTGACTTCACAATTGGTATCAGAGCCGGTTACTGCTGGAATGATCTAACAATCATTCTAGCAACCCGAGCTCTTGATTTCTGGATCAAATTTCAGATCTTGACGTTAAACCCACTTCGTGTTCTTCGTGTTTTGCTCAGATTTGGTAACGTGTGTTGGTTTTATGTCAAAATCGAACTCGAAACCACGTTCCTATCACCCTTGCGAATCTGATGATGCCTATCTTGTTTCCGTTCATGTAAAATTCGTCAGATTAGGGTTTTGGGCAGCTTTGGCGGCTGCAGATCTGAAAATCTGCGTACAGACCCATTCGTGCGACTGGACCATGCTAATGGACCATTCGTGCGACTGGACCATGCTAATGGACCATTCGTGCGACTGGACCATGCTAATGGACCATTCGTGCGACTGGACCATGCTAATGGACCATTCGTGCGACTGGACCATGCTAATGGACCATTCGTGCGACTGGACCATGCGACTGGACCATTCGTACGACTGGACCATGCTAATGGACCATTCGTACGACTGGAGTACGACTGGAGTACGACTGGAATGCGACTGGAATGCGACTGGAATGCGACTGGACCAGTCTTATGACCAGTCATGCTACTGGACCAGTCTTATGACCAGTCATGCTACTGGACCAGTCTTATGACAAGTCATGCTACTGGACCAGTCTTATGACCAATCATGCTACTGGACCAGTCTTATGATCAGTCTCACGAATATATCATTCGTATCATCCATTCACATGTTTGTGATATTTGTCCTCCACGTCATACGGATGAACGGTGTTCCAGACCAAAAAAAAAAAAAAAAAAAAAAAAAAAAAAAAAAAAAAAAAAAAAAAAAAGGTCTGGAACTATCTTTTGCACAGATTTGAGGATGAGCAAAGCACATTCACCCTGAGATTCTTTTGTCAAATAAGTTTGATGTATACCCCATTATTCGTTGGACTTCCAGAATAGGTGAATGAAGTTGGAACACGAAAGAGAGAAGAGAAGATGTCAGCAGTCAGTGCTGATTTTGTGGGGTAGTCAGGAGCATCTGACTATTTATGGGCCAATCAAGTTATATTTATCCGCACAGATAGGATTCTCATTCCTAGGGGGAATCCATGTATAGAGAGATTGAAGACGCAATCAGAAAGTGATGATGTGAGCCGGTTTCCGATGAAGAATCTACATGCATGCTGATTTGGTTGAGATTGTCAGTTGTGGATTGGAACCTTCAACCTTTTGCCCAATACACCGTATGAAGACGCCAAGAGAGCACAACGTTTATATATTGGGATATGCCGAATGTGAGGGGGAATTTCTGCAGGTGTTAATGTTAATCAGGTTAGCCTGTGTGAAGATTGAAGCAATGGAAAACTGTTCATGTCATTATCTGGAAAAATCAGTCATATGGGGAATCTTGATGCTGTGATGGGGTTCTACAAAGTAAACGAAAGCTATTGTGCCTAAATTCATTTTCAGGGATATTGTAGCGACCTGACGGATCGGCAACGTTGGCTAATATGGTTTTCGTTTGATTCTATTGACAACCAGAGCAAAGATTGACTGAAGATTGTAAGAGGTGTTATCTACTATTCGCAAGCAACGTCCAAGGGGGAATTTGTTGGAGCATATATTGTCATATATAGTGTGTCCGTCGCTTGTCGAATAGTCTAGACTTAATGTAATAAACCTGATATGTTGTAAACACATGAAACTGGGTCATTCGCAGGAGCATATGCGAATGAGACTCAGTCGTGCGACTGAGCCTTACCTAATGGGCCAGTCGTACGACTGAGAGATGCGGTTGGGTCAGTCGTACGATTGAACCATACGCATGGTCCAATCGCACGAATGGGCCCAGTCGCATCTAATATGGGCCGAAGCCTATATATACCAGTTTCAATGTGTAGAGAGATTAAGGGTTTGGGGAGGGAGTCTGCCCGGGGGCCTGGGGCTGCCGGATGAGAGGGGAGATCATGCTCGATCTCCCCTTGCCAAGAGTCTTGATTCTTATGTTGTAACGAGCTTGTAATCGTTAGGTTTTATCAATGAAACCATTATATTATAGTTCGTGTTATTGATTGTATCTTGGTTTTTGCTGTTGTTTATCCTTCCGTCAAGAACATGCTTGGATGTTTACCGATCCAGTGACTTCACAGCTGTTTTGGTTCACCCGGCGAACTTGTGTTCTGCCGGGCGAAACTATAGTTTCGGCATGACAGTTTCGCTGGTAGCGAAACTGTCAGCGAAACTATGACTGCTATATATACTATTGTCATTTCATTTTGCATGATAAGTTTGCAAAACCCTAATCGTGGAATTCTGTTGCAAACTATCATTTCCAAGCAGTTACTTCATTGAAATACAATTGTGCTTATTGTTATTGAGTGAGTTTGTTCATTTGAATATCAATTATGTCTTGATTCATCATATTCACTTCTCAATTGTTGTTATTTGGTTTGTGTATTTGATATTGATCAAATTATCCTATCAATTGTACTGTTCATCGATCACATGGACCAACAATATGGTATCAGAGCCTTAGTGCTCTTGATTTTTGAGTTTTTGTGGTTTTGGTCAATATCTAGTTTCAATCGATTCTCATTGGATTATCAGCTGTTTTTGGGATGGAAATTGATTGAATTATGCTTGTTCTTGATTGAGGAAGATTCTACAATCATCAGATCTCAAATTCATTGAGTTTTGGATGATTTCAGATTGATTTTGAGGTGAAAAAGGGTTTTGAGATCGACCAGCGAAATTACTGTTCTTACTGTGAAACTGTCATCTTCATTCAGCGAAATTATGAGTTATTTTGGATCTGAAGTTGTTTTCTAGAGTTTCAGAGAAAGTATTTCCTTGAACGAAAGTTCAGTAGTGTTTTTGATCAATTATCAAGCGAAAGTGCTGCCGAATCTATTTCTGAACGAAAGTTCAAGCTTGTTTCCTGCGAAATTAGCAGCGAAACTAAGCAATTGTTGTCTCTGATTCAAGCGAAAGTGCTGCTGAAATTGCAAGCGAAAGTGTCTGTGTTTGCGAAAGTGTCTGCGATAGTTTCAGCGAAACTGTTAGCCAAGTCATCTTTCTCAGCGAATTTGTTAGCGAATTTGTCAGCGAATTTACTAGCGAAATTATCAATCTTTCTGCCGAAACTATAATGTCGAAATTAACTACTCTTACACTTGCGGATCTTGAAAGTGTTGCTCCTAATAGACCTCCAAGACTCATTAATGGAGATAATTTTGAAGATTGGAAGAGATGTCTCAAAGCTTTCTTTTTCTACACAGATCATAATCAATGGGAATCGATTATTTCAGGTCCTCATATACCTACGGTTACAGTTGGTGATGTCGTTTCTCAGAACAAAGATCCATCTTCTTATACTGAAAGAGATCTGAAACTGATTGATCGTGATCAAAAAGCATTTGGTGCTCTAACTCTCTGCTTGGCTCCTGACATCTACAATCGTTTTGCAGAGCATAAAAATGCTAAATCTCTTTATGATGCTCTCTGTGAATTCTTTGATGGGAATGCAGATCTGGTGAAAGACAAGAGTATTCAAGCTGAAAAGGAGTTCAATTCGTTTGTAGGATACAAGAATGAAAGTTTGACAGATCTTACAAATCGTTTCTTAACTGTCTCAAGCACTCTGAAGAAGTATGATGAAAGACTCTCCAATAGTGAACAAGTTAACAGGCTTCTCGATTCTCTTCCACCACAGTGGAGTCTTCAAGTGAGGATGCTCAAACAAGAAAGAGGTTTTACATATTATAAGCTGATGGATATCATTAAAGTTGAAATCTTTTGAGTTGGATATGAAAAGAAGAGAATTTAACCAGACTATGATGCCCACACCTGGTTTCTCTCAAAATGCTGCTTTGTTGTCATCCGCTGCAAACTCTCACATTCAAAATCCAATTCAAGGAGGGAGCAATACAAGTAATTTCTCAAGTGGTAGTAATCATGTTGGAAAAGAATTGGGGAATTCTAAAGTGAATGCTGAAACTACAATTCCATCTGAAACAATGGCTCTTTTTGGAATGTTTGTTCAGAGCTATGAAGCTCTTGTTGCTGGTGAATTGAAAGGTAAAGGAATGACTATGGAGGATATGTATCAGGTTGATCCTGATGATTTGGAAGAAACTGACATTCAATGGCAAATGGCAATGTTAACTTTAAGAGCCCGGAGGTTCATGGAAAGAACAGGAAGAAAGAATTTTGGTGGTCAATCATCAACCTCAAAACTAGGATTTGATAAGTCAAAATTGAGATGCTTCAATTGTAAACAATTGGGACATTTTAAACGTGAATGTCCATTACCAATTGTCACAGATCCTAGTAACACTGGAGTACCAAGATTGACAGCAGAGAAAGTAAAGGAAGAGGGAAATTCAAAAAAGGAGTCAGCCTTGATCTCAAATTTTGACTGGAGTGCAGAGGTGGAAGAAACAAGATCTGAAATAAATCACGCGTTAGTTGCTGAGATTGTGAAAAGTGATGAGATGGAAGTTGAGAAAGATGAGTTTGTGTTGTTTAAGGAATTCAAAGGAGAGAATGAATCTTCAGTAAAGGAGAAAGAAGAGAAGGCTGATGTAGAGAAGAAAGAGGAAATTACAGGTTCAAATGAAGAAAGAAATTCAAAAGCTATGAAAGGAAAAGAGAAGGATGATGCGGCCGCTACTGTTGAGGAAAGGAAATCAAGTACTCCAGTATGCATGTGTGATAAAGCTTTAGCTGCCGAAAGGATGGTAATGGGACTTCCTTATGAGGTAATACAGGATATGTGTTCATCTGCTTGCAAAATTAGACTTTTTGGGGTTTATAAGGCTAATCGTTTGTTAATTGATAATGAAAAGATTTAAAACGAATTAATGATGAACTTAAAATGAATGAATCAAAATATTTTGTGAAATTAAATGAGGCTTTAAAAGAAACTGATCATTTAAAAAGAATTGTTTTGGAAAGGAATGTAGAGATTAATACTTTGACTGAACGGGTTGCTCTTGCTGAATTTGAAGCAAGCAAACTTCAGTCAAAGTTAGATAAATGGACTATTTCTGGAATGAAACATGATGATCTTTGTAAATCTCAACGGGGAGCAAGAATTAAAACGGGTTTGGGTTATGAAAATGTACGGGTTTATCCTCCTCCTAGTACATATGTTATTCTCCTATGCCTGTTCCTCATCCTTCTAATGATTTAATCAAATCAGATACTGACAGTATGTCTGCAGGTTTAGTTGGGAATAACTCTAAGTACATTCGTGAAGACTACGACTATGGACCAACTAGTGGGCTTGGATGCACTAGTTCTAGTACACCTGAAAAACAGCAGTCTGTTTTAGATAATAAGTCTAGTTTAAATTCAGTGTTTGTTTCTAGTTCAAATGTAACAGACTTGAATGTCTCATGTTCTCTTGATTGTTCTATTTCATCTTGTAATTCAAATCATGATAGTGATGATTTTTGTTCTGGTAATGAATGCAATGAATCTGATGTTTCTCCTAAAACAACTGAGCAACTTAAAATTAATTCTTTCGAAAAGTTCTTTTCTCAACCTATTCCATCTTTCATACCATTAAATATGACATCTTCAGAAAAATGCAGTTCGTCTTCATCTGAAACTGGTACCAATGGTACGAGTTTTACTGATTTGTCAGAAGAATCAAGTTCTGATTTTGTAAAGAATAACTCTGAGTCAAATAAACAAAAACATCATGAGATGTATGAGACATTCAGTGATGTTGATTCTAGTTTGTCTGAATGTGATGAGGAGATTATTATTGATCCTATTTTTACCTCATCACATCATCGACCTAGATTCAAACATCATTGTTTCAGGTGTGGTGAAGAGGATCATCTTATCAAAAATTGCCCTTTGATTGAAAGATCCTCTAATAGAAATTGTTTTGGGAATAAATTGACAAAATTGGTTAATAATTTCTTTCATAAAAAATCAGCTTCTTTAAAAACAAAGTTGTTCAATCTTGGGTCCCTATTACTCCTGGCTAAATGATTTGTTCATTCATTTCAGGGATCTTCTTCAAAGATTGTAAACAGTGTGTGGCATGTTGATAGCGGCTGTTCCAAGCATATGACGGGATAAAAGGATTTGTTGACTAATTATCGGATTATAGATGGAGGATATGTGGCATTTGCTGGAGACAAGAAGGGTGGAAAAATGATTGGACAAGGAGAAGTTACCAATGGTTCTCTTACTCTGGAAAAAGTCAACCATGTTCCTGAATTGGCATTTAATCTTCTGAGCGTCTCTCAAATTTGTGATAAAGACATTCCTGTTCTATTTAAATCTGACGAATGTTTATTTTTGAAATCAGAGATAGCTATTCCAGAAGATTTAATTCTCATGCGTGCTCCAAGGAAACACGATACATATCTTCTTGATATGAATTCTAATGAGTCCAAAGCTACTGCAACTTGTCTTCTCTCAAAAGCATCAACCTCTGAGTCACTCTTGTGGCATCGTCGCTTAGGCCATGTCAATTTTAAGATAATTAATAAATTAGTAAAGAACAATCTTGTTAGAGGACTTCCTTTAAAAGATTTTTCTGTTACTGAAAAATGCATGGCATGTGCCAAAGGGAAACAACATAAGAAACCTCATAAGCCTAAACTTTTAAATAGCATATCAAGTCCTCTTGAGTTGTTACATACTGATTTATTTGGGCCAATTAGTGTTAAATCAATTGCTAAAAAGTCTTTTTGTCTTGTTGTTACAGATGATTTTTCACGTTATTCATGGGTGAGGTTTCTTGCACACAAAAATGAAGTTGCAGAGGAATTGCAGAAATTAATCATTTCTATTGAATCAGTCAGTAAGAAAAGAGTTATGGGATTAAGAAGTGACAACGGCACTGAATTTAAAAATCAGATTCTTGATTCATTTTGTGCTCAAAAAGGGATTGTGAGACAATTTAGTGCTGCAAGAACACCCCAGCAGAACGGTATTGCAGAAAGAAAGAATCGTACTCTTGTGGAAGCTGCTCGTACAATGTTGATAGAATCTTCATTACCAGTTATTTTCTGGGCTGAAGCTGTTAATTGTCCATCTTATGTTCTAAATAGGGTGCTAATTGTGAAAGATAAAGTGAAGACTCCTTATGAACTTTTTCATAAGAGGAAGCCACTAATTGATTTCTTTCGCCCATTTGGTTGTTCTTGTACTCTTCTGAACACTCAAGCTCAAAAGACAAAATTTGGTGTTGTTTCTGACGAGTGTTATTTTGTTGGATACTCTTCTTCACAAAAGGCATACCGAGTTTATAACAAGAGAACACGTATTGTTCAAGAGTCATTCTATGTTGACTGGCAAGAATCCAATCCTTCTGAAGTGAAATCTGAACCTGCATGGTTCTTTGATTCCGATACTGTGTTCAATTCATTTAATTTGCCAGTTTTCGATGATGATATATCAATTCCAAGTACTCAAACGAATATTATTCCATCATCTTCATCGTCTGTTCCATCCATTTCACAAGTTAATGATGCTGTTTCAACTGATGTTAGCTCATCGTCTCCAATGCCTGATCAAGCTCCATTATCTGATTCTTTATCTCCTACATCTCCTAACTTACCTGATTCAACACCTGTCATTGATACACCTTCATCTACTCTTTCTCCGGCGGCTGATACTTCTTCAACTATCTTTCCTTCTTCAAGTGATTATAAAACTTTGAAAGATCATCCGCTTGATAATGTGATTGGATCTGTTTCTGATGGTGTTCGCACGCGAAGTCAATCCGGTCTGATTAATGTTTGTCTTTTCTCATGCTTTATTTCTCAAATTGTTCCAAAAAATGTTCATGCTGCTCTACAAGATCCTTGTTGGGTAGAGTCTATGCAATTGGAACTTCAACAGTTCAGAAAGCTTAAAGTTTGGACTTTAGTTGATTTACCTCCCAACAAATATCCAATTGGTACAAAATGGGTATTTAAGAACAAACCAGATGATCGGGGTGTGGTGGTGCGAAACAAATCTAGACTTGTAGTGCAAGGCTTTGCTCAAGAAGAAGGAATTGATTATACAGAAGTCTTTGCTCCAGTTGCTCGTCTTGAAGCAATCCGAATATTTCTTGCTCATGCTGCTCATAAACAGTTCAAAGTGTACCAGATGGATGTGAAATGTGCTTTTCTCTACGGCGACATTGATGAAGAGATATATGTGTGTCAACCACCAGGCTTTGAAGATCCTGATTTTCCTGATAAAGTGTATAAGCTTGATAAATCTTTGTATGGTCTTCATCAAGCACCCAGAATCTGGTATGAGACTCTTACACAATATCTTTTAAGCAATGGTTATTCTCGTGGTACCATTGATATGACCTTATTTAAAAGGGAGGTGAATGGTGAAATGATCTTTGTTCAAGTGTATGTCGATGATATTATTTTTGGATCCACAAACTCTCAATTGTGTAGAGAGTTTGAAGAAGTGATGAGCCAAAGGTTTGAAATGAGTATGATGGGTGAAATGTGCTTCTTTCTTGGCTTGCAAGTTGAACAACAGAAAGAAAGAATTCTTATTCACCAAGAGAAGTACATTAAAGATATTCTGAAGAAATTTAAGATGGATGATGCGTCTACTGAAATGACTCCTTTTACTGCTCAGACGTGTCTCACTCCAGATGAAAATGGAAAACCAGTTGATCCTCATCTTTTTCGGTCTATGATTGGCTCTCTCATGTATCTTACTGCAAGTCGTCCTGATATCACTTTCGCTGTTGGTTACTGTGCTAGATATCAGTCGGCTCCAAAGGAATCTCATGAGAAAGCTGTCAAACGAATATTTCGTTATCTCAAAGGATCGTCTCGTCTCGGACTGTGGTATCCATATGGTGGAAATTTTGATTTACATGCTTATTCTGATAGTGATTCCAATGGTTGCAGGTTAAACAGAAAATCTGTGTCTGGAGGTTGTCAATATTTGGAAATTGTCTGGTATCCTGGCAGAGCAAGAAACAAACTACTGTTTCTCTTTCTACAGGGGAAGCTGAATATATTGCTGCATCTAGCTGCTGCTCTCAAGTTCTCTGGATCCAACACCAAATGATTGATTATGGAATTAATTTCCTTCATACACCTTTATTCTGTGACAATGAGGCTGCCATTGGAATTGCTAAAAATCCCATTCATCATTCTCCACAAAGCATATTGAAACCCGAATTCATGCGATTCGTGATGCTCAGGAGAAGGGTTTCATTAATATTATTCCCATCAATACAAAAAATCAAAAAGCTGATCTTTTCACAAAAACGTTTGATAAACCTCGTTTTTATGAATTGATTTCTATGCTTGGGTTAATATCTTTTTAAATTTTCATTTTCTATTTCTTTGATAATAATTAAAAAAATAAAAAATCAAGTTACAATTTCATTTCTAATTATAAAAATATGAAAATAAAAATTTGGGGGAGTAATATCATTATTCTGAGATCGGATTTAACATGATGAGAAATGATTGTATATTCTCTAAATATTTCTTATTTACATGACCAGTAATTCTATGAGAAATGATAGTAACTGTTACTGGATTCTGTTTCACATTAAAATAAAAAGAAATGGATCAGATTCTTTGACGATATGCTTGATAGACTCAGCCTGATGAATGAAGTAGACAGCAGCTTTATGATTAAATTAAACTTTATGCTTAAGAATGCCTGGATTTACTCATTCATTTTGGATTGCACAAAAACTGAGTCCTGACAAAAATTGGATTGAGAATGAATCTTTCGTTCATTTTGCTTTGTTATGTCATCATTCTCTGCTGGTTTATTTTGTGTCAAGATGTCTTGTGTCTGTGCTTATCTCCTCTGCTGTACGTGAGTACTGACCTGGAGTGATGATCTCCTCTGCTGTACGATAGTACTGACCTGGAGCTCTCATCAGCACATGTTCAAATGGTTATCTCCTCTGTTATACGTGAGTATAGATCTGGAGCTCTTACCATTTTGATATAATTATGTCAAATCATCTTATCGATGAATTTCTCTCAGAATGAAATATTCTGTTTATAATCATTTGCACACTTATCCACAAATCTTGTTCCATGAAGATTGATTCATAATTCAATAAATCCTGAGGTTGGGTGAGGGTTTTTACCAAATGATTGTGGGGTCTTAGCATTCTAAAGCATCTAATCGAACCTTAAATGAATCATAAGCTGTTGTTTGAAAAAGGATAAGGCATGAGTTTAAGTGGACAATTATATCAGCAATCGTTATTGATTTGTTCTAATTTCAGTTGTTTCTGTGCAGATTGTGATCAGATCTTGTACTCAGTATGATCTCATGACTGGTAGATGATTTTTAATCATCATTATGTTCTAAAATATTTAGAGAATGTGATCTCTGATTATTTTAGATCTCATTATGTGATGTGTTTCCTTTGAGTATAATAATAATTAAAAAAAATAATAATAAAAAAAATAATAAAAATAATAAAAAAAATAAATAAATAAAAAATAATAATAAAAAATAATAATAATAAAAAAAAAATTGGTGGTGCGAAATTATTCTTTCGCTAATAGCTTCGCTAAGCGAAACTGCAATTTCGCTAGGTTTGTTTATAAGTTGTTAACCAGTTAGTTTCTAGCGAAATTACAGTTTCACTGAGCGAAACTGTAAATTCGTCTGACGAATTTATAGTTTCGCTGCCTGCGAAACTATTTGCTATATAAGTCATGTTTGCGAAATTTCTCTCATAATTTCGCAAAATCGCACAGTATCACTCTTAGGGTTCCTCCGTAACTTTATTGGCGATTTTGATTTGGGTGTGTTATTTGGACTGTTTTTGAGTGCTATTCTCTTCGTATGTGAGTTTCGAACTCTGATTGACTCTTTAATCTGGTTTACATCATGTATTCATAAGGAATCTGGATTATGTCGCTTCGGTGGTTTCGCTGTTCGTTCAGCGAAACTACTGAAGTTTCTGCGAAATTGAACGAAAGTTCACATTCCTTCAGCGAAACTGTAAAGTTATGCTGTCCGAGCGAACTTAACAGTTTCGCCATATCTTATCTAATTTCGCAATGACTAATCCTTAATTCACACAGTTTCGCCTGTATTTTCATGAGTCAGCGAAACTAAATTAATTTTTGGTGAAACTAATTGCGAAACTACTTTGATTCATTCTAATCTTGTCGAAACTACTTTTTGTTCTGCGAAATTAACAAGTTTCTATGAGCGAAATTATAGTTTCGCTTGTCGAAACTGTTTGTTTTCCTTGTCGAAACTGTCCTTGATTCAGCGAATCTATCATGTCTTAGTGAGCGAAACTATTGTTTCGCTTGCCGAAACTGATTGTTTCTTTTGTTTTTGTCTTATTTTCTTATTTTCAGTATTTCTTATTCAAATTTATTTGTTGTTCTTTTCAGGTTATTATGGCGAATCTCAAGTTTGACGAGAGGAATAACATCACTGCCATATTAGACGATACTTTGCCAAAGGCGGCCGGATTTCGTGACTGTATTAGATGGCTCCAAAGATCACCCATTGCATATGCTATCTCTCACTCACCCACTATCTATGATCTTCACATTAGAGACTTTTGGAGATCAGCTGAATACAACACTGGAGGAGATGTTCAGAGGATCACAGCTAGAGTGATTGATCATGATATATCTATTACTGCTGAGAGCGTGTCGAGGATTCTTAGACTGGAAGATGATACTGGTGATGAAGTTGATATGACGGAATCTGAAGTATTCCAAGCTTTCAGACAAATGGGATATGAGGGACCAGTCTTTGGTTCGAGGAAGGAGATTAAAAAGTCTTTTTTATCTAAAGAATGGAGATATATAGCTCACGTTTTTATTATGTGCTTAGATCACCGTAAGGGTGGATCTGATGGACTTAACCTTGACTGGGCCAAAGCTATGGTGATATGTTGTAAAGGGGAGAAAGCAAACATTGCTAGATTGATCTTTGCGTGTATGGCAGAAAATGTGATGGCGGTGAAAAAGGATAAATGGTTGTTATATCCTCGTTTTATTCAGATGATTATTGATGATCTGGCTCCTGATGTTCCTAAACATGGTGAAGTTAAGAGATTAGTGCAGATGAACCCTCGGATATTTGCAGATTGTTGTGCTATACGCCATGATTTCAGTGGTAAAATAACCCATCTCTGGGAAAACATGTACCCACCAGAGCGATGGAATTATATCAGACGGGTCGATGAGTCTGAAAACAAAAGAGCTGAGGAAACAAGGGTGAAACAAGCTGATGCAGCTAAGAAAAGAAAGAGATATGCAAAAGAGAAAGATTATGATTTTGAAGAAGACATAGATACACAAGCAGAAGAGATAAGGGTGGAGAAAGAACGGAGGTCTAAAAAGAGAACTGACTTTGTTGAGCCTGAACGAAGAACAAAACATAGACACGAGGGTTTCACAGCAGGGAAAGAAGCTAGTGCTGGTCTTGATGAGGATGTGATTCGTAGTCTAAATACTTCATTGGCAAATGAGTTAAGTATGATAAAGACTAAACTGACGAATCAGGAGATTAGGGAGCAACAGAAAGATGAGGTCATTGAAGGAATGAAAAGGATGTTGGTTGATCAGAATAATTTGATTAAGAGATTATTTGAAGAAATTTCACAGATGAAAGCTGTGCTGGCCTACCTAGTCAACTAACTCAATCTGAGTTAGATGATATGACTGATATATCTAAGTATCCATTCTGAATGTGGGTACTTCATCCAAGGTAGGAGAGGGCACTTCTGGAGCAGCTGATACTGAAGCAAGGGAACAAGAGATCCCAAGAGAAGATGCTGGAAGAAATGAGGAAGATGATATTGTTGAAGCAGGGTTTGTTAACCTACAGTTTGATTTTGATAAGGACATTGTGGGAGAAGAAGTAGTTATTACAGCTACTAATGAGGAAGTATCAGATAAAGGAAAAGGGTTGATTGATGAAGAAGAGGAGGATGAGCAGTTGGTTGATTATGATTCTGAACCGGAGTTCTATGAAGTAGATGAGAGACCTTTGGTGTATGTGGCTAAGAAGGGAGATGATGAAAATGATGTGTTTGAGATGGATAAGAGTGATTGGTTGGTAAAGGAGAAGGAGGCTGAAGAACTTACTCCTCTGTTTCAAAATATGGAGAGTTTAAGCAGAAAAGACGCAGACAAGAAGATAATCAGTTGGTGTTATAATCCTTTCTTAAAGATGTTTTTGATTAAAAGAAGAGGAGGTAATATTAGTTACATGCTCAAGAGGAAGGCGTTTAAGACCTTGCCTAAATGGGATCTGAGACGGTTGGCTACCTTGCCTTTGATTAATGCTCATTTAAGTGAAAGGGCAGTATTTCTTGAGAAGGAAATTAAAAATGGCCTAAATGATAATTTTGAATCATTTGGATACATGAAGGCTGAACGAAAGAGATCGAAGAAAGATAAAGACTGGGAGACTGGGAAAGGGAGAATTGTTTTGAGAGTCAAACCACCTAAGACTGTAAACAGAGTAAGATTGGCTGATCCTCTTCCTCCACGTTTACAGGACTTTGAAAAGTGGTTCTATGATAATAACACTGGTGAGGCTGTGATTAGAGCCAAACAAGGAAAAGAGTTTAGGGTGTTTGACCCAATGGAGTTATTCAGCTTCTGTGATGAAGATCTCTTGATTCTTTGTGAAAATCATATAAAGGCTGGGGCAGGAGAGGAAACACGAAAGGAGGCAAGCTTGTTTATGAATGTGGCGAACAAAATAAGAGGAGTACGGGCAGAGGTAAAGAGTTTGGCTGAAAAGTGAGAGCACAAGATGACTTTGCCATGGATGTTCAAGACATGACCAGGCAGTTTGCTAGAGCTAGTGGTCATTCGGAGGAAGCTGGTGATGCAGGAATTAACCTTGGCGAATCAGTGGCTGAAGCTTCTAAAGACGTTGCTGCAGGAGGGGATGAAGATAGACCAATAGCAGCTGAGGAAACGGGAGCTGAAGAGTCAAACCAAGAGCAGTGAAGATAGTGAGGTCCAACCTGGGGGGAGTATTGAAGATCATGTTAGGTTGGACTCACTTTAGTATAGATGTTTACTTTACATTTTAATAGGACTTTTGTTAGTTTCATTTTGTATTTTGTTAGTAATTAGCAGTTTTGGCAGTCCAGCGAAACTGTGAGCGAATCTATAGTTTCGCTCACAGTTTGCTGTTTTGGTTCACCCGGCGAACTTGTGTTCTGCCGGGCGAAACTATAGTTTCGGCATGACAGTTTCGCTGGTAGCGAAACTATCAGCGAAACTATGACTGCTATATATACTATTGTCATTTCATTTTGCATGATAAGTTTGCAAAACCCTAATCGTGGAATTCTGTTGCAAACTATCATTTCCAAGCAGTTACTTCATTGAAATACAATTGTGCTTATTGTTATTGAGTGAGTTTGTTCATTTGAATATCAATTATGTCTTGATTCATCATATTCACTTCTCAATTGTTGTTATTTGGTTTGTGTATTTGATATTGATCAAATTATCCTATCAATTGTACTGTTCATCGATCACATGGACCAACAGTGGATGATGTGACATGGGAGGTAAGGTTAGTCCATTTAAATAATCTGACATCATTAACAAAATCTTTACTTTTTACAGAGTGGGGCCCAAAAGATTTCCGTTACACAGTAAAATCTTTCTTCCGAGTATAAAGCATTTTCGAAGGTAAAGTTGTTCCGGAGGCAAATTTACTTCCGAAGGTAAAGTGATTACTTTCGAGAGTATATGTTGCTTTCCAAATGGAGAGTGTTACAAGCTTCGGAAGTAGATCTCATATGAAATCAATCGCTTCTTCCGAGACTTAACAACTCTTCCGAGAAGAAAATTATCCTGGGAGAAAGTTGCTTCGGAAGATATGTAAAATATCTTCCGAGGGTTAATTTCTCTTCGGAAGAATTCATACTTAGATAAAAATTTTGAGAAAGATCTTTTGTAACAGGGCTTAGATTGTTTTGACATAAGACTTTACACATTAAAATGTGTTCAAATGAGATAGATTAATCAACGTGTATCATCCCTATAGCTGTAATGAGATATTTAAATCTTTATTCATCAAAGGATTTGGTGAACAAGTCAGCATATTGTTCATTTGAGTCAACTTTGATTAGCTTGATAAGATTTTTCTCATGAATATCTCTAATTAAATGATAACTGATATCAATGTGCTTAGTCTTGGAGTGCTTTACTGGATTTTTAGTAATGGATATAGCACTGTTGTTGTCAATGTGGATAGGAGTGCTCAAGAAGTTGAATCCGTAGTCTATCATCTAGTTTTGAATCCACATCAGCTGAGCACAGCAACTAGCAGCAGCAATGTATTCAGCTTCAGCAGTTGATGTAGAGACACAGGATTACTTCTTGCATTGCCATGAGATGATCCTTCCACCAAAAAATTGACATCCACCGGATGTTGATTTCTTGTTGATATTGCAGCCACCATAATCACTGTTAGAGTAACCATAGAGATTGAAATCACTATTTCTTGGATACTAGAGACCTAGTTTAGGTGCTCCTTTAAGGTATCTAAGAATTCTCTTGGCAGCAACTAGGTGAGACACCTTTGGAGCAGCCTGATATCTTGCACAAATGCAAGTTGCAAACATGATATCAGGTCTACTTGTTGTGAGATACATCAGAGAACCAATAATCGCTCTATACTGATGTTGATCAGTATCCTCCCCCTCAGAATCAGGGCAGAGATTGTGGTTTTTGGGTATAGGTGTTTTTGTTGATTTACAATCTTTCATATCAAATCTTTCTAAGATATCATTGACATACTTAGATTGACTGATAAAGAACCCTTCCTTTATTTGCTTCACCTGAATTCCAAGAAAAAAGTACATTTTTCCCATGGAACTCATCTCAAACTTCTTCTTCATAATGCTCTCAAAGTCTTTACACATTTGGTCATTTGAAGAACCAAATATGATGTCATCAACATAGACTTGAACGAGCAAGATGTCCTTCCCAGACTTCCTTATGAAAAAAGTCTTGTCAATGGTACCTCTAGTGTAACCATTCTTCAGGAGAAACTGAGACAATGTCTCATACCACAGCCTAGGTGCTTGGTGCAGCCCATATAGAGCTTTATCCAATCTGCACACATAGTTGGGATGTTGTGGATCTTCAAATCCCGGAGGTTGGCATATGTAACATCCGTCAATTTTCCAAGTTAAAACCCAAACCCGAACCCATTTTGAGCTTCCATGATTAATTTATTTAATAAATGGACCATAATACATTAAATATGTAATCAACTTATTGATTGATAAATAATTCTTTTTTATAAAATTATAAAGTTGATTAATCATGTTACAACAAATAACTAAATGGAAAAGACTTATTAAAACTTGTAAAGTTAAATGAATTTTAATAAACTTATAAAGTTTTATTAGTAATTATGAATTTTAAATACTGAAAATAAATAATCAAATTATAAAGTTTACAAGTTTTATAAAAGTTATAAAGATTAACAAATAAATAATTTTATTGATTATACAAATTGGTTTTATAAAGTCTATAACTATTTTATAAAAAAAGTTGTTAAAATTAGAGTCTTCAAAAATTTAAATTTTAAATTATAATTATTCTTTTATTTATTTAATTATTTAATTTTATATCTATTTCAAATTCCAATCATAACCCCCTTTTAAAAGACTTATAAATCACCATTAACACCATTCATAACCTCCTCCTAACCTCAAGTATAAAAGCAAGGCTTAGGCCTCACTTTTCATTTGCTCATTCTCTAAAAATCTCACTCTCATATCGTTCTTTCATCTATTGGTTATGATCAATTTAAAGAATTTTATTTTATAAGAGATTTCAAGAATTCTTAATACTAAGGTAATCTTTTATTGCTTTTATATTATAGATGTTAATCATCCTAACATCCAATTGTTTTCATGACTTTATGTTCTTACTATTATTCTTTCTTCTACCAAATCTCTTTTTATTTTAATCATTATCATTTGATCATTGACATTTTAATAATCACTAATTTTATAACAATCACTAACATTCCTAAATTAAGCTAACAACACACTAACATAAACAAAGAATCCCGTTTACATATGGACGGCTATGCCGCCGCATTCGGTTATTCCGCAAGATTATTGTTCTATATGATGGCTATGCCAAAGTCTTAAAATATTTTTATAACTCAAATAAAGACTAATATACCATATATTGACATAATAAATTGTTCTAACCCGTTTCATGTATTAACAATTTTAAAAGTGCACATAAGTGTCTTACTACAATTCTGGCAGAATATAGTCTTACTTAAACCGACCATAACTTGATCATAACAAACTAAATTTTGGTAAACTCAGATTCCAATGTTAAGTTCATTGAATTTCTTTTTCAGTGAAAGTTTATACGTCTTCAAACACAATCGGACGATTCAATAATAGCCTTCACAAGATAAGTGCGCATTTCAGCACTTTCTGTCTTGTGATGCTTGTTTGACCTATTTAAATATCTTTCCATAATAATATTTCTGAATAAAAGTTGTCTGGGAGACTTTGAACTAGTCAAGTATAAATTTTTATAATTTTATAAAACCGTTTGCTATTTTTAAAACCTGTTCAATCACATACCAAATATTCTGTCCAGAATCTAAAATTGATGCAATAATCATTTTTCAATCTACCTTTCGATTTTTTGCATTCCCCACACGTCCTAACTTCTTGTAATGAATTCCAACCTCAATTTATTGTTTTTTTATCATTTATGACATCACATTTGACTCTTGACATCCAAGCTTTCTTATGTACTCTACAACCATCACTATACTTGTGAGTTTTCCATGTGAGTTCTCTATGCCCCCTTTTTAATTTATTTCACACCTTTTGGGGTGAAACATGTTAACCTTATAACTTACACTTGTAAACATCTTGATACTTGTAAATGCACATGCAATTCATCTTTACCTTTTTGTCATGGTTATTTGTGTTATTGTAAGTCTTATATGAGATACATATTTTGTTTACAATCATTAACTATTGCTAGCCTGGCAACGTCTTAGATCTTTGGGCCTGACAAGCCTATTTGGTGCTAAAGTCGATGTATTGCCGACTCCTGATGACGTATGCTTGTTCATCATGGGAACCAAATACACTTAGCCAATCTTATATACTTGTAATCAAGTCGAGGTTTGGTTGTAACTGTATGTGTTCTATAAGCTTGCTAACTTGTAACCATGGACATGAATTGCTACTTGTAACCCTTTTATATATATATATATATATATATATATATATATATATATATATATATATATACATATATGCGTGTGTTTAAACCATGAGAACTCACCAACTTTATAGTTGACCTGTTATTTTTAACATGTTTCAGGTTTCCTACTTGAAGATCTTCTTGTGCTCATATAGGACTTGGACCTAGATAAATTGAAAGACTTATGTTATTGGTTGTATCTTGATTGTTTGTAATTACTTATTTGTCTTGTAATGTTTAATGAATAATGATATTTAATATTATTTCAACTTAATTAGTTCCATGTGCTATGAGCAATCGTCTCCCATTCGTCCGCCCCGATGATTCCGCCGTCGGTCGGGGTGTGACAGCATACATAGACTTCCCTATCTATATCCCCATATAAAAAGGCACACTTGACATCAAGCTGGTAAATAGTGAAATTCTTGGATGCAGCATAAGCAAGGAAGATCCTAACTGCCTCAAGTCTTGCAACAAGTGCAAAGACATCAGTATAATCGATTCCCTCCTCTTGAGTGTATCCTTGAACCACCAGTCTTGCCTTGTTCTTAATAATCAAGCCTCTATCATCTCTCTTGTTTCTGAAAACCCATTTAGTACCTATAGGTACTTGACCCGATGGTAGCGGACATAGGTTCCAGACCTTTTGTCTTTTGTATTGAAGCAGCTCCTCTTGCATTGATTCAATCCAGCTACTATCTTTCAAGGCATCTTCCACTTTCTTGGGTTCCATTTGGGATAAAAAGCATGAGTATAAACAGACATTCCCATTATGAGTTTGTCCTCTTGTTCTCACGCCTTTAGAGACTTCCCCTATGATGTTCTCAGCCAGATGAGTGTTATGAATCCTAAGTCTAGGAATCACCTCCAGTTGCAAAGATAAATCCAAATTGGACATATTTTGCTTAGGAGCTTGAGTACTTGGTCCAGTTGTTGTTTCAAGCTCATTCAATGAGGACTGATTGAATGAAGGAGAAACATCATCATTTGTTTGTTGTGAAGCATCATCAACAGTTGCATGTTCCTTCAAGATGTTGCTTTTATCAACTTGGTGTTGTGCAGGGTCACCTGAAGAGATTTGAAAGTCAACAGGTGAACTGCTTGTTGAAGCTCCACTATCTCTTGAGATGGTTATACTATCAGATCTTCCAATAGTGGGAACTTGATTTGCTGCAGCTCTTGAAGAACTTGGAATAGGTCTGGGA
The DNA here is from genome assembly GCA_025215565.1 of Flaveria ramosissima. Lineage (NCBI taxonomy): Eukaryota > Viridiplantae > Streptophyta > Magnoliopsida > Asterales > Asteraceae > Flaveria > Flaveria ramosissima. The sequence continues at coordinate 68,110,410 of CM046046.1, forward strand.
AGCTCAAACAGTTGATCTTCATCGGAGTCACTTTCAGCACCTGTTCCAGCTGAAACATTCTCACAAGATGGTTTAGAATAGTTTGGAAACAATTCTAAATCAAAGATATGATCAGGGCCATTCCCCCTAACACAAGGAGTGTGCTCATTGACTACAATATTGGAAGATTCCTCAAATTGTTGATTTTTAATGTTATAAACTCTATAAGCTTTAGAGCTAGAGGAATATCCAACAAAGATAGCATCATCCGACTTTTCAGCAAATTTCGCCAAATTGTCTTTTGTGTTAAGTATGGTACACCTGCTGCCAAAGGACCTTAGAAAGCCAATGAACGGTGGCCTCTTGTTCCATAACTCATAAGGGGTTTTCCATGTGGCTTTACTACAAGAACCCTTTTCTGCACATAGCATGCAGTGCTGACTGTCTCTGCCCAGAATGTTAGAGGCAGCTTTGAATCAGCTAACATAGTCCGAGCAACCTCAATAAGTGTCCTATTCCTCCTCTCAGCAACACCATTTTGTTGAGGAGTTCTAGGAGCACTATATTGTCTGGCAATCCCTTTTGAGTTACAAAATGAGTCAAGAACTTGATTCTTAAACTCAGTCCCTTGATCACTTCTAATTATTTTAACCTTGTGATCAATTTGATTTTCTATTTTAAGAATAAAAGATTTCAAAGTTTCAGCAGTTTCATCTTTGGTTCTTGGAAATAATACCCATGTAAATCTAGTAAAATCATCAACAATACAAGGCAAAATGATTTCCTTCCAATGCTCATTATACTTATGGGACCAAATAGATCCATGTGCAATAAGTGTAATGGGGTGGTGATGGAGTTAACAGCTTTGGATTTATGAGATGCCTTGTGTTGCTTCTCTTTCAGGCATGCAACACAGTTATCTTTGCAGAAAAATTCCTTTTTAGGCAAACCATGTACCAAGTTATTTTTAGCCAATTTATTCATTGTCTTAAAATTTACATGACACATTCGTTTATGCCATAGTGTTGACTCATCACCATCAGCTTTGGAAAGAAAGCATGATACTTCTCCCATTGGGGAAGCATTGTTCATATCCAGCTTGTACATATCCCCTTTTCTGGGAGATCTAAGAAGCACCAATTCTTGAGGAATTGTCATCTCAGGTTTGAGAATTATGCACTCATGTTTTGTGAAGAGCATTTGATGCTTTTGATCACAGAATTGAGAAACACTTAACAGGTTGTGTTCAAGTTGTTTGACAAAGTTAACTTTGTCAACCTTTAATTTTCCGTTGGATATACTTCCTCTGCCAGAAGTATATCCTCCGGCCTCACCTCCAAACTAAACAGGACCTCCATCATAATGTTGAAATTATTGAAGGAGAGATCTGTTCCCTGTCATGTGCCTGGAGCATCCACTATCCATAATCCAAATATTGTTATTCTTGTCATATGGATGTCCTTGCACATAAGATGAGATGATTAGTTTTGATTGGAAACCCAAGCCTTATTGGTCTTGGGTTCTTCCAATGATAATGACATAATTGAACCAAAATTAATGCATGGGGGTTCAATGGATGTCTTTGAAGAAGAGGTTTGGGCTACAGCATCTTCCTTGATCTTCCATCCCATCCCTTGGTTGATCATGGAGGATGAGCTTGTTGAAGCTTTTGTAGCTTGGCATTCTTCCGAAGCTTCTTTCTTTTTGGAAGAAACCTTCACCACCTTTTCTTCCAAAGCAGTCTTCTTCTGGGATGGTTTCAAGGGGACTCCTTAATTCTTTTGAGTCTTGACAGCTTTAGCTTCCGAAGCCTTTTTCCTTTCGGAAGAAGGATCTTCTTCCGAAAGCAGCCTTGCTTTGGAAACAAGCTTTCCTTTTTTCATCACTTAACCATTTGATATGGTCCAAATGAGAAACCTTCCCTGACTCCTTCTTTTTTAACATTATTTGCATAATGTGTGCTAGCAGGATTGTAGTAACAATCTTTGGCCATGTGGTTTTGCAGACCACACATTATGCATGCAATGTTAATCTTATGGGAACTTGAGGATTGTTGTTTTTTGTTCTTTTTCTTTTCATCAGCAACCTTTCCCTTTAACTTCTGATCCTTTGGTAGGACAGGAGTGCTGGTACTACACCCCTTTCCTGAATCAGAGTTTCCAACCACCTGGAATCCAGCTGAGATGAATACACCCTTTTGCTTTGGGTCTATCTTCAGCTTAGACTCAGTCACTTTCTTGGCAGTTTTTCTGGCTGCCTTAGCTCTGCTTCTTCTGGCTTTGGTGGTCAGGGTTTGATCATCATTGGCAGGGGAGTGTATAATTACCTGGTTCTTCCCTGTGATGGTCTCCATGGTTGCATCATTCTTTGACTCATGAGAAGGTGGGTCAGCAGATGGAACATCTTGCTCCTCAGTACCACACCTTGGTTGTCTTATAGACTCATAGGAGTGTGGTGGGGCAATTTTATTGGTTCCCAACCCACTTTTGTTTTGGTAACAAAGTTTTGAGTTAGAGGATGATGCAAGAATGGCTTGGAAGTTATGCTCGGAAATAGCATACTTCCTGGCTTGAGCCTCAGCTGTGACAAGCTGGGCTCGAGCCTCAGTCAATTTGGATATTAAATCCTTTATCTGAGTCTTATAGTTTGTGTGTTCGTGTTTTAATAGGGACACAGTTTTCTCTAACTCCTCAATTTTTCTTTGATAGTCAGATTCAGCCCTTTTAAAATCAGATTTTAAAACATTTAAAGACTCAATATCGAATTTAATCTCCATATTGTAGTCCTGATATAATTTAACCTTAGCAATACAGGCAGGAGTACAGAGATGTTCATATACCTTATTTTTATCTGTTCCGGCCATGAGTGCTTGAGCAGGAGTCACATCCTGTACCATGAAGCTCCAGTCAACTTCTTGAGCCATTGCAGCTGTTTCTGTTGACTTTCCAGTGGGCTTTGGTGTAGAGGGATGTGTGGAGGCCTGTGGGGTTCCCGGGTTGGACTTGGGAGCCTTGCATTCCCTTGCAAAATGACCAAGTTGGTTACAGCTGTAACATTTGGCCTTGGTTTTGTCAAACCCAAATTTGCTGTTGATTGGATTCTGGGGAAATTGCCTTCCAGATCTCTTAAAGAACTTCTTTGCTCTGTAGGTTAGTAGAGCCATTTGTTGGACTATGTCTACGTATTCCACGTCATCCGGGCTGAAGCACTCTAGATCATCAAAGCAATATTGATAATCATTTGAGTGTCCACTTCCTGAGAAAAAGCACAGCTGTCCTGAAAGGAGCTTTGCTGAGCTTGTTGAGACCTTGGAGTCTCAGGAAATGTGATATATGGTCCAGAAGAACAAGATGGCTGCTGGGTGTAAGTCAGGTATTGTTGAGGCTGGGAGGTTCCTGAGCCTTCAGCAACCATTAAAGCGTTGCTAGCAGGAAGACTCAAGGGTCTGTTTGTCTGATGACCCCTCTTACTTTCCATTTCCAAACGGTATCCATCAAGGATCCCATAGAGTTCGGTCATGGTGAGTGTATTCAGATTCTCTGTTCTCTTGATAGAGACACATAGAATGTCCACTCATTGGGTAATGCACTCATGAACTTTCTTGTAAGGTCTTTGAGTTAATGAGCAATTCCCACAGATTGAAGGGAAGAAATAAGATCCATGTACCTGAAGTATTACTGGCTAAGAGTCTCTCCAGCAATATAGGTGAAGTTCTCGAACTGTTGTTTCAG
>CM046046.1:68119119-68144119 GCA_025215565.1 Flaveria ramosissima
GATTGGCGATCCAATCAGTGAGAACACACGATGAATCAATCAAGAATTGAAACCAACGTCAGAAATCGATTAGGAATCGATCTGATGTGTTCTGTGAACTTGGAGAACGATTTGGGAGGCTTCTGGACGGCTAGGGTACGTCTGGAATCGTAATGGGATGAATGCTTACGTTTTTCCACGAATTGGGTCTATTTATAGGTTAGTATTGTTCAATCGTGCGACTGGGCCATAAGTATGGTTCAGTCGTGCGATTGAACCATGCGGTTGATTCATCCGCACGACTGAGTGTTCAGTCGTGCGATTGAGTCAATCTTATGTGTCAATCATACGACTGATCCAGTCTCCTGGTTCAGTCGTGCGATTGAGTCAATCGTATGAAGTTATTCATGCGTGTGGTCCATTCGCATGGGCCATTCGCATGAGAACTTCATTAAGTTAAGTTTGAATGTTTTAATTAATATAACATAATGTGCAACCATTCAAACAATCATAAACCCAATCAATTCAATCACGACTCATTAATGAAATATTAAACATCACAAGTAACAAACAATTCATGTCATTTCATTAATCAATACAATTACATCATAATCAGACAGACAAGATTCATTACATTACAAATCATGATCTAGGGACATACATGCATCAACAAACTCCCCTTGGACCTAGATCTATCTAATCTCTTGTCTTCTGCATCACCTCCTTATACTTCTTGTACTTCTCCTCTTTGTGACTCCTGCGTGAATCTCAAACGCAAAGCAAAGTCGTATAACGTTTTGGAACTGGAGGGCTTGTACAATGTCTTGTGTGTCATAGAACAGTGGCCACTTGTATAATGTATAGACATCATTAGCAGACAAGTTGGTTAGCCACATCGGGTCGAATACCCTGATAGTATCCATTTGGCCCTCTTTATTCAGAACTATGACAGCTTCAGCAGTTCTCCAATCATAGTACCACCATTTGAAGTGTGGAGTGAAGTCCTGTGGCATTTCCCTGAGAGGGATTCTCGACATAGTGCGCGGAGGACTCCACTTCAACACAATCTTGGGCTTGCCAGTAATGGCATCAACCTCAGACCTTCTTATGTACCTCGTAGGCTGTTGTGGTCTGAAGTTAACCCATCTGGTGTGGTACTCCTTCTTCAGGGCAGCCTCGAACCAGCCTGACATCTTTCTTGGGTCAGCATACAGCAGCTTTAGCTTAGCCAGCTGGTTGAGCTCAAAACCAGGTAGAGTCTTCAGATCATGTGGGAACCTGAAGTACTCTATGCCCTGTTCCCTCTTAACTGCATACGCGTTAAGGTCATCAAAATAAGCCCATGCAATAATCCTGCCTGACACCTTATGGTGTTTCTTGACTCTGTAGAGCTTGGTGTAGGCATCTTTCTTTGGTGCAGCACGCTGGGCTCTCTACTTCTTCAAAACAGGCAGCCCACTCAGCCTTGCGAATGTCTACGTCATCATTGGAGGCTTGGGCTGTTCCTTCAGTCTTTTCGGTTTCCTGCTCCATCTTGTCTAGTACCTCAAACGTATCACTGACTAGGGACTCACCCAGATTGGGGACCACATTACCCTCGTGTCAGCATACTGAGGGTACTCTTCTGCAGTAATATCTTCAACCTCAACTTCATCAACGTCATTTAGTTCTTCATCACTGGTTGAATCAACTGTTGGAGCATCCTTGACAATTTCATCAGGATTGAGTCTGAACATCTCTGCCAGTTGCTCATCAGATAGGTCATGAATTATTTCCCCTTCTTCAGGGGTATAACTCACAGACCTTCTTACAATCCCTTGCAGATCAAGAATCATGGTTAATTGAGTCTTGACCTTTGAAGGGGAGCAAAGTCAAACTCATCCCTTTGAAAGTTTGGATCTGTTTGATTAAACATTCAACACATAAACCATTAGTAAGTAATCAAACAGAATTATATCAACTTAATATATAAACATTCAACACACTTGTTTTTCATTACATGATTCAAATACAAAATAAATAAATACATAAGACATCTAATCTGTACTTTTGTCTTGAATCATGGGCGTGTCGCTCGGAGGAGCAGAAGTGGTAGATGACTGGTCCTGTCGATGCTTAGATCTTCGTTCTTGACCAGAAGCAGAGGCCGATGCAGCCGCATCCCCTCCTTCTGCTTCGTCATCATCATCTCTACCTTCTGTCCTTTCTTCCTCAGTCTCTTCCTCATCATCATCATCTCCTCATCATCATCATCATCTTCATCATCACCATCTCCATCATCCCCGTCACCCTCCTTTATCTTCAAGGGCTCATCCTTCGACCCCTTTAACCTCAGCATAATCGTCTTGTTGGTCGTCTCCAACTCCTCTATACGTTTGACTGACTGGGCCTGCTGGTCCTGGAGTTGGGACACCTCGACTCTCTGAGCATCGATTAGCTGGTTCTGCTGGTCTATCACCCGAGCCTGCTCTGCCATCTGCTGAGACTGGGCAGCAGTCAGGTCGGTCAGCTGGCGGATCTGCGCCGCCTTCTCCTCATCTGCAGCGAGCAGGCGCATCACCATACGGTTAAGCGCTGACAGCTGCTCCTCTACCCGATGTGAGGTAGAGTAGATCCATAAACATGTGGTGGCTGGGCTGAGGGTCCAGCATGATGTGAGGTGGTGGTGGTAGTGGCAGTGGTGAATATGGGTCGGTAGGCTGGTGCTGGTGATGTAGGTGTGAATGGTATGGTGGTGGATGGGAAGGATACAGTGGTGGTAGGTAAGGTGGTGGCTGTGGTAGGGGAAGTAGTGGATGTGGTGGCTGTGGTGATGGGTGGTATGTCAGTGGTGGTGGTAGTGTGGCTGTGGTGGTGGAAGTAGTGGCAGCAGTGGTAACGAAGGTCAGGCGACGCTTTTCTCTTCTTCAATCCATGGGGTTGAGCCATCCGCTTCCTCCTAGTCCCGGTGGAAGTGGATGCTCCCCCTGCAGCTCTGCCCACTGAACCCGGAGAACATAGCTCGGGTCAGTCTCTCTCTCTGAGGAGTCCCGAGGGTGTTCACCAACCACCCTAAGCCCGTGGTCTGTGGGAACAACTTTGCTTCCCACAGTCCTAGTGAGGGGCTCCTCATCCGACTCCTCCTCCTCTTGATCACCAGCTACAAACTCCTGATGGAAACCGGCCATCTCAGCAACCTCTCCGGCAGTGGCAGACCCCGGGGGAATAACGTCTGAATCAGTGCCTCTATGTGGAGCAGGCATATCATCCCCGGCGTCGCCGCTATCATCATCATCTGAGTCAGTATCTGGTATAGCAATATGCTCAACATCTGAATCACTGTCATCGTGGCGCCACTTTCTCTTGGCTGGCGCCACATAGTCAGCACGGGCCAGATGCCCAAACAACCTCCTGACAGGGGGTTTCACCTGCTTCCCCCTGTATACCTTCATCCGGCCTAGCGTAGTGTCATCCATGACCTCTAGCACTACAGCATCCTCCTTCTCCTTTGGCAGGGAGGGAAGCTTCTGATCAATAATCATCTGTATAAACCTCGGATACATACAGAAGCCTTCCTTCCCTTTCCCCTCAATGTTCTCCACCAGGTAGGTGAAGATCATTTTGGAGAAGCTGAACGGGTGGTTCAGCACCAATGCAGCATAAGCGTTCTGGATCTGATCCGACAACTCATCAAATCCTCCCTTCCTCGACGCTATGCACTTCAGCAGAACATGCGCAAGATACTTGAACTGGGGACAGAGGTTACTCTTGTTGAGTACCCCAGCATTGATGTCCCCAGAGTACTTGGCTCTCATAAAACATCCTCTGACAGTGAGGGGGTGTAGACGAGTAGGACAATCAGCATCATCCCCTAACTGTAGAACAATCCTCAAATCCTCCTCTGATACGGTAATAGCCTCACCAAAGATCGTACTCCTGATGCAATGAGGCTCAGAGGATCTATCAACAGTCGCGCCTTCCCAGAAGGCCTGCTGCACTGATCTATACGGCGTGCATGGTGTAGAGATAGCATGAGCGATCCTGGATCTCAACAGAAACGTAATGATGCCTGAGAAGTCAGCTGCGTTCCTGGATGTCAAATCCAGATGAGCACATATGTTATGCTTGGTGCTCATGTTCCATCGACTCGCCATCTGTAACACATAACAATATAAACATTAGTTCCACTGGCTACAAGTATAATGAAACACTTAAACTTGAATAGAATGTCTCTGTCATGCGATTGAGGTTGTGCGACTGAAGACAGTCGTGCGACTGAACAGTGCGATTGAGGTTCAGACGTGCGAATGACCTCATGCGTACGACTGAGTGTGCGACTGGACTCATGCGCATGTACTCTTATGCGGTTACACCAGTCGTGCGACTGAGTCTCATTCGCATGGTTCAGTCGTGCGGTTAAGTAAATCGCCCCCTTCAGTCGTGCGACTGAAGTTCATCCGGACGACCAGTCGCCTGTCTCAGTTTCAGTCGCCAATCGTTCGAAACTTCAACAACAGTCTTTTAACCCAATTAACCGGTTCATTAGACTCGCATCTAGTTACTAATAACCTATTTGACTTAATTTTAACGTTTTGCTTGGTTTTTAATAGGTTATTAGGCTTTCTGTCTTCGGTTCAAGTTTCACAGTCGAACAATCCAAATTAGGGTTCCAATCCTTCTGTTTTTGGTGAAATAAGACTTCAATTACCTGTATGATGAGTGCGAACGTCAGTGACTCACAATCAACGGTAAAACTAGGGCAAATAAAATTTTGGCAGAGTAACGGTAGGGAGTGCGATTTAGGGGCGATTGAGGGTGATGATGAGTCTCTGCGACCGACTCCTCCTCTATTTATACCAACCCTAGATCCAATCGTGCGACTGAGTTCATACGCACCTTTCAGTCGTGCGAGTGGGACTCAGTCGTGCGATTGGGTCAGTCGCCCTTCTCCAGTCGTCCGACTGGATTTCAGTCGTGCGACTGACTCACTCGTTCGCACTTAAGCCTCCGACTGGACTAATCGTATGGGCCATTCGGTTTGATGGTCCATACTCATAGTTCATTCGTGCGAATGGATTCCATTCGTATGGTTAGTCCATACGTATGGTCCATTCGTGCGAATGGGTCATACTTAGTTAATTTTCTGCCATTTTGACCAATTTACATTTAAAACCCCTTTTAACTTTATGAAATTAACATTATGAACCTTTGATCATCTCAGACATGATCATTTATCTGGAAAACATTTTGATCACCTCAGACGTGACCATTTTTTTGAAAACATTTTGTCACCTCAGACGTGATCTTTTAAAAACACTTTGTCACCTCAGACGTGACTATTTTAACCTTTCAAAGCACATATGGTCATCTCAGACATGACCCTTTTAGTGAGTTGATTCCTTCTGATTTTCCTGATGTAGCCCGACACACGACTAAAATTAAAATTAAAACAACTAACTAATTTAAGAACTTAAACTAATTACATAAACAGACATATTTTTGGCTTTTTGTGAGAGATAAATCCAGAGATTGATATCTACGGGATTTGGTTCGGGAGTAGATAGCTTCAACTTAGATTGATCATATCTGGACCAATTCAATTTTGGAATCATACAGGTAAGTCAAATCATTTGGGACTAGTTATTAAACCTTTGATGCTCAAATTCTCGGTGTTCATCCAGAGTCGTTAGCAACTTAAGGAAATCATACTGAAACTCTTAGATTTTCACATTGATTTGAACCTTGAGAATGTAGCCACAATGATTGTCAGTATGTTTGTCCACTTAAATCCATACACAGACTTTTGACACAGACTGGTGACTTATTTAGGTTTAATTATTTCAACTAACATTTGTGGATCCCACACTTATATGGTAATCAACATTCCTCAGGAGCTTTTGAGCGGTCTACGGGTATTATTACAAGAAGAGACTATTCTTAGAGCTTTCAAAGAGAAGCCTGTCCTCAGGTCAGTGCCATCGCACAGCAGAGAGGCGGCAAACAACAATGAATTCTAGAATATCTAGGTTATGCTTATCCTCAGGTCAGTGCCATCGCACAGCAGAGAGGCACACAACCTATCTCCTTGTTAGAGCAGCTTATTTTATTTTGCACAAAATGCACCAACAACATAAGTCATTAGCTTTATTGCATTTGTCTTTCATTTTTTTTGCTTTGCTCTAATTATGGTCATCCGCACACATTTGTGGCGTTTAATTGCTCATTACCCCTTATTGGAATATATTTGATTGTGTTAACCAGTGATAAGATGGAAGCCCACAGTCAGTTGAACAACTTAGTTTGATCTTGAGATCACCAATCAGGTCTAATTGTCTATTGTGTTGAATCTACCAACATATCATTTGTGGTCTAGCAGCCTCTAAGTCTACTTTCTTTGTGTCACCTTAGGAGTTGCCAGTTTTCTATCATCTTTCCTTTTATATTGCTCAGACTACACAGACTTATACTTTGAACTTTTGCATCTTTTCAAAACTTAAATTTTTAAGTCCCTCTTGATTTGTTCCTGTGTACTATCATTTTCCAAAGGTATTGAATCGGTATCACAGACACAATCTACCTTATTTCAGCTAGTTACTCCTTCTCCCTCATTTTTTTTTTAATGTTAACTTGCTGACATATTCTCCCCCTAAAATACTAAAATCATTTCTGGTTTAATTATTTTAGGATTTTAATAAACAGCAAAATAACATGAGTTTAAATAAAACAGACGAGAATATAACAAATAAAATATAAAATAAACTTTAACTAAACTACATCGGACTACACATTATCATCATCAGGAATTACCCCCACTTTTCTTTTTTAACGCCGTTGACCTCTAGCAAATATGAAAACGTGGTTTATCAAAGGCTTAGTATAGAGGTCAGCGCGTTGAAAATCAGTATTATTTTAACCACATCAATTAAGTTCTTTTCAAAGCAATCTCTTATGAAATGGTATTTAATACCGATGTGTTTGGTCTTAGGATGTTGTGAACCGGATTTTTAGTTACTGCAATTGCAGCAGAGTTATCAACAAAATAGGAGTAGATGAGAATTTTAAACCGTAATCCCGCATTTGCTGTTGAATCCAGATGATTTGTGAACAGCAACTTGCAGCAGCAACATATTCGGCTTCACATGTTGACATGCAACGACGATGTCTGCTTCTTACACTGCCAGGTAACTAATCTTCTCCCAAAGAATTGACACCCCCTGATGATGTAGACTTGTAGTTCATCTTGCAGCCCCCGTAATCCGAGTCACTATACGCGGTAAGCTCAAAGTCATCATCATGAGGATACCACAATCCAAGTGTGGGTGTACCCTTCAGATAACGAAAATCCTCTTGACCCCGATCAGATGGTTGACCTTTGGTTTAGCCTGATATCTAGAACATAGACATGTAGCATACATAATATCAGGTCTTGAGGCAGTGAGATACATGAGGGATCCAATCATTCCTCGGTACATAGTGGCATCTACTAGATCTCCATTCTCATCAGGTGCTATATCATGATTCGTAGCAAGTGGAGTCCCAGCAGCAGAAGCATTCTCCATGTCAAAGCGACTGAGAATGTCTCCTACATACTTGGTCTGATGTAGAAAGATTCCATTAGGTGTTTGATCCACCTGTAACCCGAGAAAGAACTTCATCTCCCCCATAGCACTCATCTCAAACTCTTTCTTCATCACTGCTTCAAACTCTTTACATAACTCTTCGTTCTTTGACCCGAAGATTATGTCATCAACATATATCTGTACAAGCAGTAGGTCGCCATCCTTTTCTTTAATAAACAGTGTACAGTCAATGACTCCCCTGCGAAAGCCGTGTTTCACAAGATGAGTCGAGAGTTTCTCATACCAAGCTCGAGGAGCTTGATGAAGCCCATATAAAGCTTTGTCGAGCTTGTAAACTCTATCCCGATGATAAGGATCTTCAAATCCCTCGGGTTGACTTACATAGACTGTTTCCCTGATTTCCCCATGAAGGAATGCACTCTTCACATCTAATTGGTAGACTTTAATCTTCATGTACGATGCATAGGCAAGGAAGATACGAATGGCTTCCATCCTTGCCACGGGTGCAAACACCTCATTATAGTCAATCCCCTCGACTTGGCGAAAACCTTGAACCACCAGTCGAGCTTTGTTCCTGATAATGACTCCTTGGTCATCCTTCTTGCATTTTAGTACCCATTTGGTGCCAATGACTTTAGCACCTTTAGGTCTATCAACCATAGTCCATACACCTAACTTCTTAAACTGCAGAAGTTCTTCTTGCATGGCACTCACCCACGCCTCATCATTTAGTGCCTCACTGACATATTTTGGCTCACCTGCGAGACAAAACATCGATAGCACCATCATGAATGTAACCTTTCTCCATAACCGAGGCGTAATCAGCTGAGTATAGCTGATTTCGGGTTTGTACTCCTGATCTGACATCCCCAATAACATTGTCAAGGGGATGATAGACGTTTAGTCGTGATCCTGGAGTAGTAGGAACAGCCACCTCAGAACCAAGATTATGAACATTTTGTTCTTCATCTAAGGTAGTTGGAGTTTGAGGTTCCGAAGTCGAAGGAGCATCACTCGTAGATGCCTGTGGACTTTCAGGAACTGGAACCTGTTCCTCCTGACTGTCTGGTCATCTGCTTCAGTTTCATCTTCAGAGGAGGAGTCACTGTCATCGACTACTCCCCCTGACTGAGTAGATGATTCTCCCTGTGTGCTAGATGGTGTATTCAGAATATCATACATCATCCTAGTAGCTAACTCATCATCCGAGGGAGAGAGAGGAATGTTGAAGGACTTGAAGAATCCATCATAATCGAAGAAGTATGCAGGTCCTTTGCCTGTAGGTGGTGGGTATATCTCTGAACGTCGACATTACACCACACTTCTACAAGACCCGTTGAGTTATTGTAAACTCGCTTGTTCGGTATGTTGTATCCTAGAAAAATTCCTTCATCTGCCTTCTCGCTGATTTTCCTTCTTGTGTCTTCTTCAAAAGCGTACACGGCGCGCCAAAAGGTTCAAGATACTCCAAATTTGGTTTGCGTCTTTGTAGTAGCTCATAACATGTCTTTCCATGGCGTTTGACTATTAGGACTCGATTCAGTGTATAACACGCATTTGCCACTGCCTCATTCCAGAATTGAATAGGCAGTTTCGAGTCAGCCAGCATAGTCCGTGCAGTCTCTATCAAGCTTCTGTTCTTTCTCTCAGCAACACCATTCATCTGAGGCGTGTAGGCTGAAGTGAATTGATGCACAATCCCTTTTCCTTGCAGTATGCCTCCATCCATTGATTCTTGAATTCTGTCCCGTTGTCTGAGCGTACTTGTCTAACTTTTAGCTTGTAGAGAGATTCCAGTGTGGTTACTAATTCCTTAATGACTCAAATGTTTCTGATTTGGATTTCAGAAACATTACCCAAGTGAACCTGAGTAGTCATCAGTGACCACAAATTCACACCCCAACCTTGACGGCGGAAACGTCGAGATGTGAGGGTTAAGATTGTTCACAGCCACATAACGCTATATTTAAATTGCAAATATTATTATCATAAGTATTAAAATGAAATACAACCATAAGTCACAAAAGAAATAAGTTCAACATATCTCAAACATAACATAACGTTTTGTTTATTTAACTAGGTCCAAGTCCTAGTTTTTATTGCAAGCTTCAAATGTCCACTTTAAACTTGGGGATTTCCTGAAACATGATGAAAATAAAGAGTCAACTAAAAATAGTTGGTGAGTTCCAAGTTTTCATACATAATAAGATTACAAGTAGCAATTCATGTCATGGGTTATAAGCTAGTAAGGTTATAGAACACATATCGTTACAACCAAACCTCGACTTGATTACAAGTATAAAAGATTGGCTAAGTGTATTTGGTTCCCTAGTGCACAAGCGTACGGCCCCTAGGAGTCGGCAATACCTCGACTTTAGCACCAAATAGGCTTGTCAGGCCCAAAGATCTAAGACGTCGCCAGGCTAGCAATAGTTAATGATTGTAAACAAACTATGTATCTCATATAAACACTTACAATACGCAAATAACCATGACCAAATAATAAGTAGAATTGCATGTGCATTACAAGTCTCAAATGTTTAAACGTGTATGTAATATAAGCATCATGTTTCACCCCAAATAAGTGTGAAATTATAAAAAGGGGACAAGGAAAACTCACATGATCAATAAGTATATGATGAAAATTAATAAGATTGACAATAAACGTCGTTCCAAAATGAATCGTCACAAGGCACCTAAATATATATATTTACAAGGTTAAAGTTTTTAATGAGTTTAACGAATTAACATGGTCTAGGGATCAACTTGATGTTTGGGGCTTTGTTGATTATATTTGTCAAATAAGAAATCAATTATATTTTCGTGTGAACGATTTTATTTATATTTTATATAAAGATAAAAACATTTATAATAATTTTGTAATATTCATAAAGTTTAAATAAAATGTTGTAACTAAATAAAATGAACATGACTTAAACAATAATTTTAGAGGTAACGTTGGAAATATTAGTTTGTGTATATTAAACTAGTATTTAAAGACTAGTTTTTTTACAAAAATACACTAATTATATCTTTAGTCTTAGAATATCAAGATATTTAAAAATATATAAATAAATAATAAAATAAAAAAAAATATCAGGATATATTTTTATAAATAACTACAGAAAGAAATTAAATGATTTGAAATAAGCAAAGTTTATAAACTTATTTTTTATGATTTTTAGAAATTTTTATAAAATTTTAAAATTGCAAAATAACCCTAAAAAATACATTGGAGGTTGCCGGGTTCGAACCCGGAACCTCTAGATAGAATGTGAACATGGAACCGGTAAACTAAAGGCCTCAGCCATGATGTGTGTTCTGTTTTTAATTCTTAAATACAAAACTTAAACAAATCCCCAATTCTCCAAGAACCCTAGTTTCGATTGATTTGAAATTGAACCATCAATCGATGTTGTAATCAAATTACGGTTAGGGCTTTCGTTCCTAGCCTAAAATCGAGTATGTACATAGGTTTGATTACATGTGTTGAAGACTAGTTTGTTAAAAACAGATAAAGATCAAGCCGTGACCACAACAGTGTCCGATGGGTATGCAAACGATGATGAAATCCGAATTAACTTCGTGTGAAGTTCCAGTAGACAGTCAAGACTCGAAGCCCTCTTTCAATTTCAAAAATTGAAGCCCGGCTGATGATGTTCAAGTGTGGAGTAGGTCGCGACAGAGGATGATGATGAAATTCGATGGTTAGGTTTGTTTCAGGTGCAATTGAGGGTTGTGTTTGATTAAGATAGATAACACGTTCGATCTGATTAAATTAATTGAGTTATTATTGATGTTTAAGGCTCGAACGGCTATGAGTTAAGACATTTCGGTTACGTATTCGATTGATCTAATAACCGATGTTTAACTCGATTAAATGATAAAAAACGGTTCGAATCGTGTTCCAGCAAGTTTTGGGAACAGTTTTAGGTCATGATTCGACGAAATTTGATGGTTATGGGGGTGGCCGGAGGCCGCCGGAGCTTGGCCGGAGAATGCGGCCGGAATTACGGGGTGAGGGGGTTGGGTTTTGCAATGTTGCACAAATGGTCCCTGCAGTTTGGTTCTTATTATTTTATGCCCAAACCCAAAATTAAGTTTCTATTTTGCAAATAAGACACCTAAACTTAGTTAAAATTCAAGTTTTTAATCATTCTATAACTTAACAATTGTTTATAAATATTTCTTTTATTATTATTATTATTATTATTTTATTATTATTATTATTATTATTATTATTATTATATTATTATTATTATTATTATTATTATTATTATTATTGTTACATTATCTTGGTTATTATTATGTTATAATGATTATTATTATAATTTATTAATAGTTATCATTATTGATATTTGTTATTAGTGATATTATCATGGTTCATTATTATAACTTATTACTATTGTTACTATTATTATATTAACATAATTATTATTATTGCATAATAATATCTTAATTACTAGCTTTCACATTACATACAATAACAACTAAGAAATAAGCATAAATCATCCACAAACCCTAAGATTGAGAATAATGACCCTTGTAAGAATTAACTTTTAATTAATAAGAATACGAGATGTTACAGTCTCCCCAACTTAAAAGAATTTCGTCCCGAAATTAAGAAAAATGAAACTACACAAATAAGAACGGGTATTTCTTCTTCATGTGCACCTCACGTTCCCAAGTAAATTCGGCGCCACGTTTATTCTCCCAACGAACCTTGACGATTGGGGTTGTTGTGGTTCTAGTCTTCTTCATTATGCGATCCATGATCTCAACAGGTTTCTCGACAAAATGCAATGACTCGTCAATCTGGATGTCTTCCAACGGAACATGCAGACTTTCGTCAGCCAAGCACTTCCTCAAGTTTGAGACGTGAAATACAGGGTGAACTCCACTAAGGTCGGAAGGTAACTCTAGTTTATAAGCCACTTTCCCAATCCTTTTCAGGATTTTGAAGGGTCCTACAAATCGTGGAGCTAGTTTGCCCTTCTTTCCAAAGCGAACCACACCTTTCCACGGTGAAACCTTAAGAAGAACCATCTCCCCAACTTGAAATTCCAATGGCTTACGTCGCTTGTCAGCATAGCTCTTTTGACGACTTCTCGCCACTTCAAGGTTCTTGCGAATATATAAAACTTTATCGGTCGTCTCTTGTATAAGTTCAGGACCAGTGATGAAGTTTTCACCAATGTCGG
The DNA here is from genome assembly GCA_025215565.1 of Flaveria ramosissima. Lineage (NCBI taxonomy): Eukaryota > Viridiplantae > Streptophyta > Magnoliopsida > Asterales > Asteraceae > Flaveria > Flaveria ramosissima. The sequence continues at coordinate 68,131,859 of CM046046.1, forward strand.
TCCAACAGATCGGTGAACGACATTTTCGACCATAAAGTGCTTCAAACGGTGCCATCTTGATACTCGAGTGGTAACTATTGTTATACGAAAATTCCGCGAGCGGTAGATGCGTATCCCAATCGCCACCAAAGTCAAGAACACAAAGGCGTAGCAAATCCTCCAAGGTTTGGATCGTTCGCTCGGTTTGACCATCAGTTTGAGGATGATAAGCCGTGCTTAGGTCCAATTGAGTACCCAAGAGTTCTTGCATAGACGACCAAAAATATGAAGTGAAACGAGCATCTCGGTCGGATATGATGTGCAGAGGTACCCCATGACGACTTACAATCTCATCAACGTATAATACGAGCTAACTTTGATGTCTTGTAAGTGTCACGTATGGGTATAAAATGTGCCGACTTGGTCAATCGGTCAACGATCACCCATATGCTATCATGTCCTCGAGAGGTTCGGGGTAGCTTTGTTATGAAGTCCATGGATATGTGTTCCCATTTCCACATAGGGATCTCGGGTTGCTCAAGTAATCCACTTGGACGTTGATGTTCGGCTTTAACCTTCGTACACGTGAGACACTTAGCTACATAAGTCGCTATGTCTTTCTTCATTCCAGGCCACCAATATTGACCACGTAGGTCCATATACATCTTATCGGAGCCAGGATGAATAGAATAACGAGTTTGATGAGCTTCGTTCATGATGAAGGTACGGAGGTTATCGCGATTTGGAACCCAATTCGATTTGCGAAGTACATCAATCCATTGGGTTTCGTTTCCAATGGAGTTAGAAGATTATGCTCCAATTCCCTTCATTCTTCTTCTCGTTGCACCATTTGTTGAGCCTCCAAGATACTAGACTCGATGTCACTATCTATTCTCAAGTTTTGTAGCAATACGGTGGTCTCGTTGACATCAAGTCGGATCTCAGTATCGAACTCACCCAAAGTGTCAAACCATTGACGTCGATCGCGAATTTCTTGGAATGAGATCATCTTGTTGTGAATCTTTCGGCTTAGTGCATCGGCTACAACGTTTGCTTTACCAGGATGGTAACGAATGTCACAATCGTAATCACTAATCAACTCCACCCAACGACGTTGTCTCATGTTGAGATCTTTTTATTGAAAACGTGTTGAAGGTTTTTGTGATCGGTGTAGACTATACATTGCGTACCATACAGGTAGTGCCTCCAAATCTTCAAGGCAAAACAACAGCACCAAGCTCAAGATCGTGTGTTGTGTAATTCACCTCGTGAACCTTCAATTGTCTCGATGCATAAGCTATGACCTTTCCTCGTTGCATGAGAACACAACCAAGGCCTTGTTTAGATGCATCACAATACACGGTGAAATCGTCGTTTCCATCGGGTAAGGTCAAGATAGGAGCATTGCACAACTTGTGCTTTAACGCTTCAAAAGCTTCTTCTTGCTCGGGACCCCACTCGAATGGTTTATTCTTTTGTGTCAAAGTAGTGAGCGGTTTCGCGATCCTCGAGAAGTTGGCAATGAATCGCCGATAATAACCAGCAAGACCAAGAAAAGAACGAACTTCGGTAGGAGTTGTAGGAACACACCAATTCTTCACAGCTTCCACCTTTGCAGGATCAACGTGAATTCCTTGGCTATTCACCACGTGTCCTAGAAATTGAACTTCCTCGAGCCAGAAATCACACTTCGAGAACTTCGCGTACAATTGCTCTTTCTTCAACAACTCAAGAACCAATCTCAAATGTAGTTCATGATCGGTGTTGGACTTGGAATAGATAAGTATGTCATCAATGAAGACGATCACAAACTTGTCTAGATAAGGCTTGCATACTCGGTTCATGAGATCCATGAAGACAGCAGGAGCATTGGTTAAACCAAAGGCATCACCATAAACTCATAGTGCCCATAACGAGTACGGAACACGGTCTTTGGGATATCATCATCATGGACTCGCAATTGATGATAGCCAGAACGTAAATCGATCTTCGAGAAAATAGCAGCTCCTTGAAGTTGGTCAAACAAATCATCGATACGAGGAAGAGGATAACGGGTCTTGATGGTAAGCTTGTTAAGCTCACGATAATCGATGCACATACGAAACGTTCCATCTTTCTTCTTCACGAACAGAACAGGTGCACCCCAAGGCGAAGAACTAGGACGGATGAAGCCCTTCTCGGATAACTCTTGAAGTTGACTAGAGAGTTCTTGCATTTCCGATGGGTGCAAGCCGATATGGTGACTTAGCCACGGGGTTTGCTCCCGGTATCAAGTCAATTTTAAACTCGACTTCACGCACGGGAGGTAAACCACTAAGGTCATCGGGAAATACTTCAGGAAAGTCTCGTACAATAGGGACATCCTTAAGTTCTTTCCCTTTGACTTTCGTGTTGACCACGTAAGCCAAGAAGGCCATATACTTCTTGCTTAAGCACTTTCGGGCTTGAGTGCAAGACATGAGTTTAAGTCCTTTGGAAGATTTTCACCAAACACTTTCAAAGTATCTCCAGAGGGTAACGGTATACGAATGCACTTCTCGAAACAAATGATCTCGGCATGGTGTTTGGCTAACCAATCCATACCAATGATGACGTCGAAGCTTCCAAGTTTCATAGGAATAAGATCGATAAGAAAATCATGCGTGTCAAGACTTAAGATGCAATCACGAATAATGACGTCAACGGTGATCGGTTCTCCATCGGCAACTTCAACGGTAAGAGGTCTTTCTAGTTTCGTATGTGGCTTAGCAAGTATGGGTTCAAACTCTAACGAAACAAAACTCTTATCGGCTCCAGAATCAAATAGGACATAGGCATAAGTTTATTAATAAGGAACATACCTGTTCAATTTTAAAGGTATTTAACGACATAGGTAACACATGAAAAGAATTAGGTCACAAAAGTTAAAGGTAAGTTAACATACCATTCACCACATCGTTGTTTGCTTGTGCTTGGTTAGCGTTGATGTTGAAAGCACGTCCTCGGGCTTGTGGAACATTACCCACAAGACGAGGGCATTGTGGGCGGAAATGACCAGGTTCCCCACAGTTGTAGCAAACACGGTTTGTGACCACGGCGGCGTTGTGTTAGGTGCACGGTGACAAGTGCCACCAAGTGACCATATTTACCGCATAAAGTACAGATACGGCATGGTTGATTTCTGGGGATGATGGTACCTACAAATGTTGCACATAGGCTGAGGACCAGCATAAGCCCTAGCCCCAGGCACTTGTGCCACAGGTGCAGCCGCAGGTACAAGTTGTCTTTGAGGTTGTTTGGGTGCAGCCACAGCATAGTTGCGCGCGGTGTGAACTTGCGCTTCTTGTTGTTGTTGTTGTTGTAAGACGGTTCAGCTTTGGTCTCCTTAACAGCCTCGGTAGCCGTCTTCTCTACCTTCTTTGCACCCTTCACAGACATGGTGCCCGCTCGTATATGGTTCTCGGTGAGTTGAGCGGTGATAGTAATGGCTTCTTCCAAAGTTGTGGGTCGGCTACCCACCACAGCATCTTGAATTTGGGGTGGTACACCCTTAATGAACTTCTCGATGTTGCGGGGGACAGTGTCGACCATGTGAGGCAGCAGTATACTCAACTCATGATGCCTAGTTGAGTAGGCCAAATGATCACCATCATTTTGCTTCAAGTTCCAAAACTCTTCCTCCAACTTTTGCAACTCACTTCTGGGCAGAACTTCGCGATGGCGATGTTCTTGAACTCCTCCCAGGTAAGTGCTTGCACAGCTTCAGGTCCACTGTTTCTCTTCTCGCTATTCCACCAGGTAAGTGCCTTTGTTGGAGCACACTAGTGGCATAACGAACCTTGAGCGTCTCGGGACACTCACAATTGATAAAGGTATTCTCCATGCTTTCGAACCACTCAAGAAGACCAGTGGCTCCTTCCTTGCCACTAAAACTAGTGGGCTTGCAAGAGCTAAAGTGTTTGAAGGTGCAAGTTTGATTGTTCCCGTGTTGGTTGTTCCCGTTTTGGTTGTTGCTGTTCTCTCCATGACCATTTCCATTGTTGCTACCATTGGTCAGTAAGGTGCTATTAAGTTCAGCAACCATGGTCGGGATGACAGCAGCCATTTGTCGAGCAATCATGGCGGCTAACTTACGATCGGAACTTCCACGCTTTCCATGATGACGAGACATGCTGGAATATACAAAATGAGTTAGATATGAGAATGGAATAACAAGGATATAGATCAACAAGGATAAGGCAAAAGTTGTAAGGCACATGGAATGGTTCCATTTGGTAACGCATTACCATTTGGAAACGTTGACACGTCAAGGTAAGTTGACCCCCTCGCCTTAGAAATTTGTGTATGTTGACCATAGTTTATCACTCATCCCAGAAATCCCCAGGTAAGCATAACTAGTCCCGTAGGATTTATGCGATATGCTTGCCTTAGCCCGAGGGCCATTTGCCAGGAAATCCAGAATACAGGTGTCTATGTGTCACACAAATTTCTTAGGTTCATGAAATCAAAACCTTGATGAGATTTTACATAGATTAGACATAAGTCTAAGGATCCAAGTCATAAGCATAAGTATACAATTCCACGTGTCGTCGAGAATAAGATAAGAAGTTTCATTTTCGGGGAGAGTCAAAGTGTCAAAGGTAAGTTTAGGGAGACAAGTAACAAAGTTTAAACAATTACAAGGCAAACCTATGCTAAGGCATCAAGTTGCACATAAGTAAGGTATAGCATTATGTAGCATGTAACAATATATATTACAAGAATATAAATATTATTCTAAGAGGTTCATGCATAAGCTATAGTCTAGGTCACCATTTCTAATAACCTAAATCCCTATAGTTATGGGCTCTGATACCAATCTGTCACACCCCAACCTTGACGGCGGAAACGTCGAGATGTGAGGGTTAAGATTGTTCACAGCCACATAACGCTATATTTAAATTGCAAATATTATTATCATAAGTATTAAAATGAAATACAACCATAAGTCTCAAAAGAAATAAGTTCAACATATCTCAAACATAACATAACTTTTGTTTATTTAACTAGGTCCAAGTCCTAGTTTATTGCAAGCTTCAAATGTCCACTTTAAACTTGGGGATTTCCTGAAACATGATGAAAATAAAGAGTCAACTAAAAATAGTTGGTGAGTTTCCAAGTTTTCATACATAATAGATTACAAGTAGCAATTCATGTCATGGGTTATAAGCTAGTAAGGTTATAGAACACATATCGTTACAACCAAACCTCGACTTGATTACAAGTATAAAAGATTGGCTAAGTGTATTTGGTTCCCTAGTGCACAAGCGTACGGCCCCTAGGAGTCGGCAATACCTCGACTTTAGCACCAAATAGGCTTGTCAGGCCCAAAGATCTAAGACGTCGCCAGGCTAGCAATAGTTAATGATTGTAAACAAACTATGTATCTCATATAAACACTTACAATACACAAATAACCATGACCAAATAATAAGTAGAATTGCATGTGCATTACAAGTCTCAAATGTTTAAACGTGTATGTTATAAGCATCATGTTTCACCCCAAATAAGTGTGAAATTATAAAAAAGGGACAAGGAAAACTCACATGATCAATAAGTATATGATGAAAATTAATAAGATTGACAATAAACGTCGTTCCAAAATGAATCGTCACAAGGCACCTAAATATATATATTTACAAGGTTAAAGTTTTATAATGAGTTTAACGAATTAACATGGTCTAGGGATCAACTTGATGTTTGGGGCTTTGTTGATTATATTTGTCAAATAAGAAATCAATTATATTTTCGTGTGAACGATTTTATTTATATTTATATAAAGATAAAAACATTTATAATAATTTTGTAATATTCATAAAGTTTAAATAAAATGTTGTAACTAAATAAAATGAACATGACTTAAACAATAATTTTAGAGGCAACATTGGAAATATTAGTTTGTATATTAAAGTAGTATTTAAAGACTAGTTTTTTTACAAAAATACACTAATTATATCTTTAGTCTTAGAATATTAAAAATATATAAATAAATAATAAAATAAAAAAATATCAGGATATATTTTTATAAATAACTACAGAAAGAAATTAAATGATTTGAAATAAGCAAAGTTTATAAACTTATTTTTTATGATTTTTAGAAATTTTTATAAATTTTAAAATTGCAAAATAACCCTAAAAAATACATTGGAGGTTGCCGGGTTCGAACCCGGAACCTCTAAGATAGAATGTGAGCATGGAACCGGTAAACTAAAGGCCTCAGCCGCGATGTGTATCTGTTTTTAATTCTTAAATACAAAACTTAAACAAATCCCCAATTCTCCAAGAACCCTAGTTTCGATTGATTTGAAATTGAACCATCAATCGATGTTGTTAATCAAATTACGGTTAGGGCTTTCGTTCCTAGCCTAAAATCGAGTATGTACATAGGTTTGATTACCTGTGTTGAAGACTAGTTTGTTAAGAACAGATAAAGATCAAGCCGTGACCACAACAGTGTCCGATGGGTATGCAAACGATGATGAAATCCGAATTAACTTCGTGTGAAGTTCCAGTAGACAGTCAAGACTCGAAGCCCTCTTTCAATTTCAAAAATTGAAGCCCGGCTGATGATGTTCAAGTGTGGAGTAGGTCGCGACAGAGGATGATGATGAAATTCGATGGTTAGGTTTGTTTCAGGTGCAATTGAGGGTTGTGTTTGATTAAAGATAGATAACACGTTCGATCTGATTAAATTAATTGAGTTATTATTGATGTTTAAGGCTCGAACGGCTATGAGTTTAAGACATTTCGGTTACGTATTCGATTGATCTAATAACCGATGTTTTAACTCGATTAAATGATAAAAACCGGTTCGAATCGTGTTCCAGCAAGTTTTGGGAACAGTTTTAGGTCATGATTCGACGAAATTTGATGGTTATGGGGGTGGCCGGAGGCCGTCGGAGCTTGGCCGGAGAATGCGGCCGGAATTACGGGGTGAGGGGGTGGGTTTTGCAATGTTGCACAAATGGTCCCTGCAGTTTGGTTCTTATTATTTTATGCCCAAACCCTAAAATTAAGTTTCTAATTTTGCAAATAGACACCTAAACTTAGTTAAAATTCAAGTTTAATCATTCTATAACTTAACAATTGTTTATAAATTATTTCTTTATTATTATTATTATTATTTATTATTATATTATTATTATTATTATATATTATTATTATTATTATTATTATTATTATTATTATTATTATTATTGTTAACATTATCTTGGTTATTATTATTGTTATAATGATTATTATTATTAATTTTATTAATATTGTTATCATTATTGATATTATTGTTATTAGTGATATTATCATGGTTCATATTATAACTTATTACTATTGTTACTTATTATTATTAACATAATTATTATTATTGCATAATTTAATATCTTAATTACTAGCTTTCATACATTACATACAATAAACAACTAAGAAATAAGCATAAATCATCCACAAACCCTAAGATTTAGAATAATGACCCTTGTAAGAATTAACTTTTAATAATAATAAGAATACGAGATGTTACAAACCAAAACAGTACAGATCGCCTGCAATGCTCCTTTACTGACTGGACCAAACAGATCCATGTGAAGAAGTTCAAGAGGGATTCTATTGAATGAAATTTCTTTTCCTTATGAGACTTCTTTTCTCTTTGCCTTTCTTGCAAGCTATACAAAAGTCAGGAAGTTGGAAGTTCTTGACATTTACTCCTCTCACTAAATCCTTCTGAATCAAGTGATTCATCTTCCTTTGACTAATGTGTCCCATTCTCCTATGCCAGGAGATTGAGTCCTTCTCAGTAGCTTTAGATAGAAAGCACTGAACCTCATGATCCGTTGTAGCAGCCGTTGACAGATCCAAGACATAAAGGTCTTTATATCTTGAAGCAGTCATCAGAACTTGGTCCTCTGGGATCATGTATTCTTTCTTCAGCACGTAACACTTCTTGTTGTCAAAGATGACTTTAAATCCTTTATCGCAGATTTGGGAAACAGAAAGTAAGTTATTCTGAAGTTGTTGAACGTAGTTCACCTTATCAAACTAACTTTCTGATTTCCCACTTCTCCTGAGCTGTGTGATGTAGCCTCCCTTGTTTCCTGCAAAGGAAACATGCCCTCCTTTTATTTGTTTGACGTTTGATAAAAGGCTCTATTTCCTGTCATGTGCCTGGATGCTCCGCTGTCTATAATCCACGTGTTAGTCTCAGCGCTATATCGAACACTCTGCACATACAAAGTAAATGTATTAGTTTAGGTTAGGAACCCAAGCCTTTACTGTTTGGGTTTCCCAGAGGCATCACACATCATAAACTCTACCCATTGACCCTTAGAGGGTGAGGGTAGCTCAGGTTCCTTCTTGTCATCAGTATCAGACACGCAGGATGACTTCTCTTTCCATAAGCCAGATTTGTGCAATGCCTGTTTATGATAAACAGTCGTCTGGCTTACAGGTTGGACTTTAGGTTCACTAGATCTTCTAGGTGGAGTTAGAGAACTCCTCTTAGATGACCTAGGTCTAGAGTCCTGAAGATCAATCTTCTTCCTAGGTGTCTGATAGAAAGGACATAGGAAGCAATGTGTCCACATTCTCCACAGTTGTAACATGATCTGCTATCAGCTTTATAAGTAGACTTTCTTTGTGGAGAAGTGCGTGACACTCTAGTAACATCAATCACTTTAGGTTTTGACTCTTGTATGTTTGATGTTTCTCTGGGTTTAACAAAATTAACTGTTTTTAACCGGTTAACATGTTCCACTTTTTGGTTAACTGGTTTTTGACTTGAAGCATGTGAAAAATTAACGTTTGAAGTCCTTTTAGGTTCTGATTTGACTCTGTTTGACCCTGACTTTAAGTTAACTTTTTCAAATTCATTTTCCAGATAAACACAATGCAATTTACCCTTTGCCTTTGAAGTGGCCTCCTTTGTTTCTGTCCAGATTCAGTAGATGAACATGATGTGTCTGGATCAGTAACAAGAGGAGTAGTCACCACATGATCCTTGATGGGGTTGTTGTTTACTGGTCTAGACTTAGTGTTCATCAAGGTCTCAGGTGGAGGTGGAACCACTTTGTAGCCTAATCTCCCCCGTTATTCCTTTCTCTCACTAAGTGTTGAACTATGTGTGAAGAACTAGTCCAACTGTGCAGTTTCTGTTTTAATGAATTAACTTCTACTTCTAGAACTGCCTTTTGCTTCTTAGTGTCCTCTAGGGAGTTTAGATAGTACCTAATGTCATTAGCTTGGTTAAAGGCAACTACTTCGGTTTCCCTAAGCTGTTTAGTCAATAGGTCTATCTTTTCTTTAAACTATGCTCATTTTGTTTTAGAACTCTATTAGCCTCAGTGCACAGTTGTAAATCTTTTAGTAAGTTATCATTGTGATCTAATAACCTAGCAAATTTTTCATCAATGCTATTCCTAAACATATCACAATCAGAACAAGCATGATTATCAAACATTTGGTCAGTTGTACTTACCTGTGTTGGTTCAGAAGAGTTAGCCATCAACGCAGCATCAGACGTCTCTGGTTCTGGTGATTCTGACTTTCTGTCTCTGACGTGGAAGTCTCCTCCTTTGGCTTGTAACTGACCTCAGCTGCAGTTGTTTCTTCACTATGCGACATTGCTATCTCAACTGCTAGATCACCTTCACTCGCAGAATCATCATCATATCCTCAACACTTGCAATGTTAGATTCTCCTGGTGAGACAAACCTAAAACTCCAATCCTGTCCTTCATCATCATGAGCAGTCAAGGCTTTTGGGTCCTTGTTTGATGTAGTAGAACTGGAGGTTGCTTGTCTTAGCGAGTAAAGGATGAGAACGGGTTCCCATTACCCGTCTTCTTTGGTTTGACACATTCTCTCTTGAAGTGCCCCTTCTCTCCACAGTTGAAGCAGGTCACTTTGCTCTTGTCAAAGCCAAATGTGGTATCCTTAGTAGCTATCAAGTTCTGTCCTGTCTTCTTAACAAACTTCTTCTCCCTTCGGACAGCGCTAGCTAAGGCCCACATTAATCCATCCTCTCAAGCTCCATTTCATCCACTGCTCGTCGTACGTCCTCATTGCAGATGGCAGTTTCCAATCTTCCCAGCAACAAGTCCATCATATGAATGAACCACTACGGCTAGAAGATCCATATGCTCTCGTGATTATTCTACGGTCACATTACCGAGGTTCTCGGTCTTCAATTTGGTAGCACTTGCTTCTGATCCAATATAGTGGGTACATGATGACCTGACGTGTCTGATCCAGAAGGAGAAGCATGTGAAGGGACCTGACGAGCTAGAACACAAATGCAGTCTGGAGAGGTGCTCCAGATGTCTTAGCTTGAGGCGTGGCGTTGTATAAAGCTGGATTTTGTGTGTAAGCAGACTTCTGAGCTCTATACTTCAGCCTTAGTGCTTCTTCTCGCAACTTAAGAATGAAGTCATTTATATCCAGCTTTATAAGCATTTCATTCTGTCTAAGGTTAGACACAAATGAAGCCCCACTTATCAGGCAATCGTCTGCGAAGTTGCTCACTTTCTCTTCCATGGTTGTTTCAACTCCATGTGTATGCAATTCGCTCATCAAGTGGTAGAATCTGTCTATGACTTCGTCTAAAACTCTCAACAATCGATGAGAAGTTATCGAATTCCTTCTTAACTCCTTTGCCTTGATGGCCTTCAATGACGCATTCCCATCATATCTCTTCTCTAGCTCATCCCACAGTTTCTTGGACTGTTTGTTCTCTGAATATTGGTGGAGTATATCTTTGGGGATAGACTGAGTGATCAATGCATAAACCCTTTTCTCTGCATTGTACTTACTTTCTGTGCGTCTGTCATCCCACTTAACGTTAATTAACTCCATCAGCTCCCACCGGTGTACTATAACCGATCTCAATGGCTTCCCCAGATTAGGATCTACTCCATTGAGGTAGATCTCAAAACGTTGTTTCCAGGGGGGAAACTCATCTAAAGTCAAGAGCTTTGGTGGTTTTTGTGATTTACCCACCTCATCTCAAGCAACAGCAGGTTCGAATCCTCGAGTCATTCCCAGCAGAAAGGCTGGACATTTGATCTTCCATGACTAATAACTTAGAATCTAATCAAACAAACTTTCACTGATGCGACTGAAGGATGCGAAGGTCTAATCGTGCGTATGAACTCTGCGATTGGTTCAATCGTGCGGCTAAACTAGGCGATTGGTTCAGTCGTGCGAATGGAAACTGGGAGTATGAGTTATGCGTACGAACGGTTCAGTCGACCGAATGAGGGATGCGACTAGGGTCCAATCGTGCGAAATGGGCAGTGCGAATGGAGTCCAGTCATGAGAATGGGTTCAACTCGTGCGACTGAAGCTGCTGTTTTGCGAAAATTTCTAGGTTTGACGGGTTTCAGGCAGTAAAAATTCGAAATTTCACAAGTCCTAATTGCCTAAGTCCGTAGAAACTAAAACTTCAATGAGCAGGGAACGTCCAAGATCAATTTGATGCCAAAGATTGCGTTTTTCGTGCAAAAAACACAAACTTTATGCAATCTTGGATTGAATCAACACGTAATCAAGAGCCAAAGCTCTGATACCACTGTTAGGGACCTGGTATTTGAACGAAATACCTAGTGATTAGCGTGTTAAACCAACTCAAATAGTGCGGAATCCTATTTGATTGGCGATCCAATCAGTGAGAACACACGATGAATCAATCAAGAATTGAAACCAACGTAAGAAAATCGATTAGCAATCGATCTGATGTGTTCTGTGAACTTGGAGAACGATTTGAGAGGCTTTGGACGGCTAGGGTACGTCTGGGAATCGTAATAGGATGAATGCTCCGTTTTTCCACGAATTGGGTCTATTTATAGGTTAGTATTGTTCAATCGTGCGACTGGACCCTAAGTATGGTTCAGTCGGTGCGATTGAACCATGCAGTTGATTCATCCGCACGACTGAGTGTTCAGTCGTTGCGATTGAGTCAATCTTATGTGTCAATCATACGACTGATCCAGTCTCCTGGTTAAGTTAAGTTTGAATGTTTTAATTAATGTAACATAATGTGCAACCATTCAAACAATCATACACCCAATCAATTCAATCACGACTCATTAATGAAATATTAAACATGACAAGTCACACAACCAACAATTCATGTCATTTCTAATCAATACAATTACATCAAAAATTAGACAGACAAGATTCCGTACCATACAAATCATGATCTAGGGGACATACATGCATCAACATGAGAGAGGAGGAGGAGGAGGAGGAGGAGGAGGAGGGAGGAGGAGGAGGAGGAGGA